>CM031234.1:29401987-29416987 GCA_018340775.1 Taxus wallichiana var. yunnanensis | reverse complement strand
TAGAGGAGTAATAGCTATCAATACAATCCATCTTCAGTTAATCAAAAGAAGTATCAGAAAACAACCATGTCTTCGTTTATACTCAAGTTCCATCTGCAAAATTACTTGCACGGGTCAGTTCATTGAACTGAGCATATTAAGCACTTGTCATTAAAATGAGGTGATTTTAATTAACTGTCTCAATAAAAGAACCCTGCTTTTATGAAACGTTAATATGAACATCATTCAAGAATTAAGTACCAAAAAGGATGAACAACATAACAACTCAATCATCTAATTACCATCCCAATCAGACAAAGGATTACTACCCTCTTTCCCAAATAATTATTACAAGGAGTAATTTCCTTCAAACAGCCTGTTACAACACACCTGTAAGAACTACAAACACAATTTTACAAACTGTTTCTAGCATAAATGCTATAATTTCCATTCCTTACAATAGTTATAATTTCAAAAGATAGAGTATAACTGAAGATTCAACCGAACTACTTTCCTTTGCTTTCATACAACTCATCGGAATTCAAACAATCAAATGCAGAAGAGAAAAGTAAACAACAATTAATGCAGATGCTTAAACCAAAGCAGTACAAAATTTAATCCATAATAATTATAGATTTCCAACTGTAAGAGAGAAGAAACGAACATTAATTCAAATTATCCATCCACACTCTCTTTCCTTTCCTCATAGTTGTACTGAGAATTTAATCCAGACGTGATACCAATCAATGATAACAGTTCAAAGTGAAATAAATGAAATCAATAATCGAATACAAGGAAGAAGGATCATATTACCTCTTCTCACTGTCTAACCAAATATCCGCTATTTAGAACAGACACAATCCAATAGTATGATTCATTCTGATTATTATATTTCACTCAACGGACTTTCTTGTCCAGATATAAACAAGCAAGAGTATACAGCTAGTCTATAAACAGTGCTTTGCGTCAAAACAAGCATTTCAGCTAGACCTGAACAATAAGAATGTACAGCTAGCTACGAAATCATGATTCATATCATAATAGTAAAAAGAGTCATTTTATTTTGAACTTTCAAAGTAAGAATTCCGCTTCGATTCAGTTCTAATGAAACAAACAAATCATACCCCGACTTAGTCTGGAATGGGTAAAAGTTCAGCAAACATATTATCATCATTTCACTGTAATGAGTGAGAAACCCCCCTTTTTTTAGACAAGAATCCATTCAAGATCAGTTCATAACATCATATTTTCTCCAAAAGAAGGAAGGAAAACCAGTCACGGTCTTTATTTCCAAAAATATTAAAACGTTTTGACCAGCAAAGGAAAAACGATGAAAGGAATTCCTGTCCCATGGAAAAATCGAATTCAATGCAATGAAAACAATCAGGAGAATTTAATTCACACAACAGTTCCTCCACATTATCCAGAACTTGTTTTCCCCAATCTTTTCCTCTTACTGAACTCAGAAGACAATACTCGCATCTATATCACATGCAATGACTCAAACCCATGTAGGGTAATAGAAGCGGGTGCTAAATCCAACCAAAACAAACTCATACAACAAGCCCAACCTCATTCGTTTCATTCATTTGCACAGAAATACTAAGCCATGTTCATTTTCATAATGACAGTTCAAACTAGAAGATCAAACCGCATCCATAATGCACAATAAAATCCACTTTCCATTACCTTCAGAGTTCAAAACAGCAAAGAGAAAACATAATTCATTAATAATCTCAATAAGAAGAACAATCATTTTCTTCAAACATCCAAGAATACCCAAGTCGTGTTCATCCTTATAATGACAGTTCAACCAGACATACAAAATTATCTCATCCTTTCATTTTCACAAGAATGCTCAGAACTCAGAATTGATATTCACTTAGCTAATGTATTTATTAGCACAAACCCATAATGGTAATAAAACGAATACCCAACACTGTCGAAATGAACCACACAACAAGGACAGTATATTCGACTCAATCATTATGCAAAGAATGCTCAAGCCGCATACAGCAAAAGAAAACGACTCAATCTCAAAATCATCTCAGCATAACAGCCAAATCAAATAACCAAAACCCCCATCATAAGAGCAGGGTTGTTTTAATGAGACGATTAAGCAAAAGCAAGCGGTTTAAGGAGAAGGGCTTAACATGCCTGTTAATTTTTCTTGTGGCTCGAAGAAAACCACGCCCACAGGAGCTATTCTTCTCCACGACGACAGTAGTAAAGCTTTCCAAATAGTCCCCTAACTTCCACAGGCTCCAAAAATAGCCTAGCTTCTCCAAGAACAGAGATAATAACCAAAATACAGCAGGTTCGACAGAACCATGGAAGAACAAAATGCAGAGCAACTAAAAACCCAATGCATACAACAACAAACAAATTTTCTTTCCTCTATCCTTCTTCCAAGGCGAGCTGGTCGCTAAGACCAAGGTAATTGAATGCATTGAATGCATTCCCTTTCCTCATTCCTCACGCCACCGCCGACTCAGGTTGGTGAGTCTTCTTTTTCAAATTTTTGCATGTAATCATAGTTTAGCTTTCCGCCAAATTTGGCGCTAACCCGTAAGGACGTCATTCATTGTCCTAATAAATTTCCAACCTTCCCTCCTTATCCTTTCCATCCACATGGGTCCATACGTCCCCTTCCATAGGTTAGGAATAGTTTAGGATTTTGTTTTTAATAGTCCATATCTAGGTCATTCGCCTAGTTCATAGGTTAATAAAATTTACATCTATTTTCACCCTTATGAAATTTAAAATCCATATAGGATAGTAGTTAGGGTATAAGATAAAACTTAGTGGTAGGTTAGGGTTTAATCCACTAATATTTAATTAATTAGTTTCCAATCAAGTCTTTCTTCCGCCCACAGGTCATTTCCAACACAATGCAGATGTTTTGTCGTATGTTCCACATACCTGTGCCCCCGCATCCAGTGCCATTATCGTCTTATGTCAGTCTAGCATTACAAAGGTGTGTTTGGTTCAAGAATCAAACCTTTTTCATTGGCATCTACGCGCGATATTCATACCTGTAATCAGTACAACCTTTATATCAACCTTCATCTGTTTCGGACTTCATTCTCGTTCGTAAGTAAATCGACAAATCGATCACAAGAAGGCGACAACATACCTTGGATCAATGGAATTGATTCAAGGTGTGATGTCAATCAACGAATAGAGTTCATCAAGCATACGACAAGTCTGTTGTCTCATTATCAATCACACAAGCAATAATAACTTCTGTCCCAAGTAACAAATTACAGCAAACAAGGGTCCAGATTAGCAACACATTCCTCTAAGATCAAAAGATGTGTCTTAACATATTTATCTTCATTTCTCTGTTACAACATCATGAAAAGTAATTACCATGATAGCTTACAAAAATCAAGGCGTTACATTCCTCCCTTCTTAAAGAATCATCGTCCCGATGATCAAATTATCCAATTCAAGGAGTTTCTAGGACAAAATTCAGTTATTGTCCTTCCATTCATAAATTCATACCAAAAATAGATTCACTCTTTAAAACAGTGTTTTAAGATAACTGTAATATAGACCAATAATTGTCTAAATTTGGTAGAATTATCAGTTTTAATTTCAATTTCGATCAAACAAGTATGGAAAAGCAAATCTCATTTCTTTGAGATTTTCCCAAGTTGCACTTTCTTCGGTAAACTAGTGCCACACTTTGGACCTTACGTTGATTCACTTCGCGATTTCTTAAGTAGAACTCGGCGAGTTCCTAGCACTCAAATGGGCTTAAGCACGATTATTCCTGGGTCTTGGACCTACAAGGAATTCCAATTCAGCACATGTGATAAATCATTACGTATTTATTAAGCAAAGAAATATGAAAAACATCATGCATTTGTGATAAAGTAGAGGTAATGCTAGACGATAAGCTACGGGGTTGACTATTTCAACAATTTCAAAATGTCCCATGTAACGTGGCGACAACTTGGCAGCCTTGCAAAAGTTATTGAGCTCTTTTTTCGGCTTAACCCAAGAAATACCTTCTCACCCAGTTTATAATCCCTATCAACCCGCTTTAAGTCTACATAACTCTTTTGCCTATTGGCAGCCTCCTTTAGATGTTACCAATCATTTTGATTTGTTGTTCCATTTCCGTGAGGATTTCTAGCCTAATTACCTCTTTGTCCTCTATGTTGTCCCAACTAACATGGGTTCTCCGCATTTTCTTCCATACAACGCTTCAAAAGGTGTCATTTTTAAAGAGGCATGGTATGTATTATTATAGGTAAATTCAACCAATGGGAAGGTATTCCTCCCATTTATATTGCTAGTCCATGCAATACATTCTTAAGATATCCTCTAAAACTTGATTGACTCTCTCGGTCATGTCCATCCGTCTCCTGGATGATATGCGAAATTGAAATTTAATTTAGTCCCCAAGGCCACATTAAGTGTTTGCCAAAACCTTGATGTCATCCTCGGAACTCGTTTGATATGATCAATTCGGTATTCCATGCAATCTGAAAATTTCATGTACAAATATTCTTGCTAACACCGGTGTATCATCTTTCAAATTTCCAGCAATGAAGTGTGCCACTTTGGTTAATTTGTCGATTGACAACTAGGATGATATCATGCTTATTCCATGAAAATAGGCAATCCTTGAACGAAATCCATCGTTATCACTTGCCAATTGTACTTGGAACGCTGGGGGATACAATAATCTAGCGGGATGCATATGTTCCTCCTTAACATGCCGACATTCCAAGCGCTTTTTACAAATTCCACCACATCCTTTTTCATTCCCTTCCGTATATTGCTTTGCTTAAGATCAACAAGCATTCTCATAATGCCGGGGTGTCCAAAAAAGGTGAATTATGAAATTCAATTAACAATTTCCTTCTTAAATCATTTACCAAGGGTATATACACCTGTTTCTCGAACCTCGAAATTCCTTCGCTATCAAAACAAAATCATTTATACCTCACATCCTTTGGATCTACAAAGAAGTGCTGTTTTAACTTGCTTTGAAATAAGAGTCAGATCCTAAGGCATCTTTCACCTCATCCTTAAACTGAGTTCTTAATGTTATAAGAGCAGAGATGTGCTTCCTTTGACTCAAAGCATCTACCACTCTATTTTCCTTGCCTTTGATGTATCTTATATCAAAATCATACTGAGACAGTAAATTCTAACCATCTTCCTTGTCTTGCATTCGAGTGGGCTGAGTAAAAATATACTTCAACCCTAGATGGTCGCTTTTAACTCAAAAGGTTTGCCTAAAAGGTAATTCCTCCACATTTGAAGTGCATGTACAATGCAAATGAGCTCTAGGTTGTGTGGAGCATAATTGCTTCATGTAACTTAAGCTTTCGCTTTCATAAGCTATGACATGGTCATTCTGCAATGAATGCCTCCAAGGCCTTCTCCCACGCATTCGTTACAACCATAAAATTTCCATTTGGGTCTAGTACAATGCTTAAAATAGGTGTCTTTGTGGTTAAATATTCCTTTAAATTTTTAAAGGCAGATTCAGATTTGTCAAGATGACAAATTTCTTTTTCTTCTTTTGCAGTGAAGTGATTGGGGCAGCAATTTTTGAAAAGTCCTTAACAAACTTTCTATAATATCCTGCCAAGCCCATGAAGCTTCTTACTTCATGCACGTTCTTAGCGCATGCCACTCGATTATAGCCGTGTGATCTTTGAAGGGTCTACGACTATTCCGTTTTACTTATAACATGTCCCAAATAATGCACCTCTGCATCATAAAAGGAACATTTAGACAGCTTACCATATAACTTCCTCTTTCTTAAAACTTCCAAAGACTATCGTTAAAAGTTCTTGGTGCTCTTAGACATTTTTAGAGTATATAAGAATGTCGTCCCAAGAATACAAGCACAAACTTGTCTAGATATTCTTGAAAAATATTGTTCATCGATTCATGAAGGCGCGGTGCATTAGTTTACCCAAAGGGTAACACCGTGAATTCATAATGCCCGTACCTTGTTCTAAAAGTCGTTTGATGAATATCTTCTTCCTTTATTCTCAATCGATGATACCCAAATCAAGATCTATTTTTGAATATACTCGATGCTTTTGCACGCATCTGGTCGAATAGATCATCAATCCTAGGAAGTGGGTATCGATTCTTAATAGTTTCCTTATTCAACATTCGTAATCAATGCACACGCCTCAATGTGCCATCCTTTTCTTTACAAAAATTACCGGCACTCCCCATGGTGAGACGCTCGGTCTTATCACCCCTTAGCCAAAAGTTCCTGTAATTGAGCCTTCACTCCACCAACTCAAGGGTAGTTATTCTATAAGGTGCCTTAGATATGGGTTCGGTTCTCG
Organism: Taxus wallichiana var. yunnanensis; assembly: GCA_018340775.1. Classification (NCBI taxonomy): domain Eukaryota; kingdom Viridiplantae; phylum Streptophyta; class Pinopsida; order Cupressales; family Taxaceae; genus Taxus; species Taxus wallichiana. Next base: position 29,410,676 of record CM031234.1, on the reverse strand, counting down.
GCTTGATCTCTATTGTAAAGTCAAATTCTCGTTTGGGTAGAAGACCGTAAATCCTCCGTAAATACATCACCGAAATCCCTTAATAATGGATATCTTTCCATGAAATCATTATCTTCCTCAAAGCATTTTCTATCATATTTATCGCATACAAGGCGCAAATGCTTTTAGCCCTTTTTAGTTGCATAGCCGTTAGTTTCCTAACCGCAACCTCACGCCTTACACCTTGAATGATCACGCTTTGCAGTCATCGAAACAACAAATTTGTTTTTAATAACAAATCGACCTTTGCCTTATGTTCTGCCAACCAATTAACTCCAATAATGATGTCATATGATCCTAAAGGAGTGACATACAGGTCAACTTCGGTGGAGAAATTGGGCAAGTCAAGAATTGCCCCAAAAAGGCACATTTCGACTGTATGGACAACATTATTCCCATAATGCACTGTCCATGTCTTATCCATCTGTTCAGCTTTCCTTTTTAATTTCATTGCAAGTTTAGTAGAAATAAAGCATTTAGTAGCTCCAGTATCAAAAATTATGACTACAGGTGTACCAAATAACTTACCCGGAACTTCTATAGGCGTAACTTGCTTTTCAGCTTGTCTGTTAGCCACCGCAACATGTATCTTATGCTGCTGATCGCGATCATCCTTTTTCAGAGGACAGTGACTCACGTAATGGTCCTTTCCACAGTTGAAGCATCCTCCAACTGGCCCTTTCCTAGGCTCAAATTTGTTACCAGCTTTAAAGTTATCACTCTGGCTTCCATAGGACTTTTGTCCATTGCCACTAACTTTTGCGAAGCTGCTCCGCACACTATTTACAGGTTTGTTCATTACAGATTTCTTGTTGTTATCTACAACAATTTTGTTTTTCACACCAAACCTTTTCCAAGGCCCACTTTTGGGTGCGAGAGATGAAGAAGAGTTGGGAATCTTCTTCCTTATCTTCTTCCTATGAACAAAAATTGCTCTCAATTTTTGTTCTGCTTATTGCATTTTCAACAACTCCTTCCATAGTGGTTGGACCGTGGACATCCACTTCACCACCGATGATGGGATTCAATCCCATTATGAACTTTAATATTATGAACTTCTCGTCACCTTGGTATCTGCGGCACATACTTAAGGAGTTTAGTAAACCTTTCCCGAGATTCTATCACCATCACCTTTCCTTACGACTCGCCCAAATTCCTATCGACATCGGCGTGCCTACTCTTGAGGCACTGTCTCGCGTCCTGCACCGCATTGACTTCACAAGTCTTCGCTTTCGTTGTCAACTCACCACACCGCAATGAGATCCATGATGTCCTTGACTCACCCCACCATGTCGCGCATCACCATGTGAACCATCCTCTGTCCCACTTCACCGAGTCTCGCCTCGCTTCGCACCCACTCCGCATCCGCGCTACGGCGCACTCCGATACATCTATGTGAGCACTCGACTCTTAGCGCTGTTTTATCCTCTCGCACGTTGAGGAGCTCGCCACACTTGGCTCGCTCGCGTCGAGTTACTTCTCCACTGCTTCGACCTCCGATCCCGCCTCACTCCATCACGCCTCTTGGTTGTTTCCCACATGAACTCGCTTCTAAGGACGCTTGCCACCTTAAATGTCTCCCCAAGTCCACTGTCACTTAACTCGAGTCCCACTGCTGATCCACGATGCACATCACTTTGCATGGACATACTCCCCAAGGGTAGAGTATATCTCCAAGGTTTCATCAACACCCCATCCTCTCGAATGTCCAAGCACCAAGTGTTCCACACTCCACTTGGTGGGGCTTGTGAGTTCCCCTGTTGGTCTCAGATTGACCGCCATGCTCACTGGCTCTTTAGGCGTGCGCCGCACTCTCAACGCAAGGCCTCTATTGTACAAGGTCTTCATGCTTCAAACCAACTTCCGCTCGCCACTACATCGCCCACATGAGCTGCCGAACTCGCTCCGCGTACATTGGGTATGTTCTTCGCTCCAAGACACCTTGCACTATTCCTAAGTGCAACCAACTTTGCTCACCAACCCGCCTCGGCTAAACCTTGATTCTGAGACATCCTTGGGCTCACAACATGGTCCTTTCATATTCCCCATGCACAACTCTTACTCACTCCATAGCCCTTAAGAGTTGCATTGGTGCGCCCAACGAGAACTTCCCGGAGGTAACCCATTTTTTTCGTCGCGCGCTTAACTCGCCTAACTCGCCAGATCTTCTCACAAGACATGCATGCGAGGTCGTCAACCCCAACCCATGCCTGGCCAACCATTTTCCTCGGCCGGGAGTCCCTCTGGCTCCCTGGATAGCGCCTCGTGCACTACCCCGCGCGGATGGGGTCTCTGCCACCTGGGAGGCGGTCGCTCTATTGAGCATGGAGACGCGCCCCCTTATATTCTCCCCCACTTAAAGTGGCGACGCCACGCGCCGATGCTAGACTTCACAAGCTCGCGAAAGGATGCAAGTGTTTGCAACACTTGGACAAAATGTAATTAAACTACTCATATGCAAATACACACAGAACACTTCGCCATCACGACATAACACAACTCAGTCTCTTCAACATCTCACTGTGCTAACTCCTTGTGCTCGGACAAAAAGTGCCAAATGACTCAACACTTCTATCACTGTAGCTCCCTTCCCACTGAAACTACACTTCACCAAACATCCAACACAATGTCTGATGGGATACCCCTTCTGCAATTCCCACAACCTCTTAGGAATTCTACATGATGTACAAGCTGCCCTGCCAAGCTCTGAGCCCTTCTTGCACAACATTCACTGCATAATTGGAGAACCGCCAACCTCCATGCCGATTGACGAACCACTGCAAGGTTTCACTGCTGCTGAAACTGGTCACACCACGCTTCCACACGCAACACATGATATTCTCCAACTGATCTAGGGGCCTACAACTTCACCGCAAATGCTGCCCTTGTTCAGCACTTCTACCAACACCATACCACCACTGTGTCTCTGATGCTGATCTTCTGGCAAACTCTTCACCAGGAATACCTCATTTCACTGCAACTTGACTGATCTACTCACCACCGCTTTCAACCAACCAGCACTTTCAAAACGCAACTCTTGCTATACTCCTGAATGTAGCCACTGCCACCGTTGCCAACCTGAAATTCCGAGGTTTTGCAAATTCACCACCGTGATTCTGCATAGGTAAAAAGGACTCTCACACGACGGATAAGGAATCGAACGAGAAAAACATTCATTTTTTTAGCTCGCAGGTCAGCTCGACGGCCAGCGCTGCGGCGAGCTCGCTATGTCCAACGCTCGCGATTTTGGAATGCAAGAGTTGAGCCATGGCGCGCTTAGCAAAGCCCCAACCGAACCGATATTTTCACGTTTCCAACATCTCACCTTGTAATATTTTTCACAACGTTATATTCAAAACGTTGAATCTTAATGTAGGCTCGCAGCGCATATTTCTCGGGCAAAAAGATAGCCATACGGCTCACCGACCGACTCGCCAACATTGGGTACAAGCAAAATCATCCGACGAACAACCTCTACCCATAGTAGTTATAAGTAAAAAGGGCTCTCACACGACGGATAAGGAATCGAACGAGAAAAACATTCATTTTTTTAGCTCGCAGGTCAGCTCGACGGCGAGCTCTGCGACGAGCTCGCTATGTCCAATGTAGGCGATTTTGGAATGCAAGAGCTGAGCCATGGAGCGCTCAACAAAGCCCCAACCGAACTAATATTTTCACATTTCCAACATCTCACCTCGCAAGATTTTGCACAACGTTATATTCAAAACGTTGAATTTTAACGTAGCTCGCCGCGGTGAATGCACGCCACAAATATAGCCATACGGCTCACCGACCGACTCGCCAACATTGGGTACAAGCAAAATCATCCGACGAACAACCTCTACCCATAGTAGTTATAGGTAAAAAGGGCTCTCACACGACGGATAAGGAATCGAACGAGAAAAACATTCATTTCTTTTTTAGCTCGCAAGGCAGCTCGACGGCGAGCTCTGCGATGAGGTCGCTATGTCCACTGTTCGCAATTTTGGAATGCAAGAGCTGAGCCATGGCACGCTCAGCAAAGCCCCAACCGAAATGATATTTTCACATTTCCAACATCTCACCTTGTAAGATTTTCCATAGAGTTATATTCACAACGTTGAATTTTAACTTAACTCGCCGCAAATATAGCCATATAGCTCACCGATCGACTCGCCGCAAATATAGCCATACGGCTCACCGACCGACTCGCCAGCATTGGGTACAGGAAAAATCATCCGACGAACAACCTCTACCCATAGTAGTTATAAGTAAAAAGGGCTCTCACACGACGGATAAGGAATCCAACGAGAAAACATTCATTTTTTCTTTTAGCTCGCAGGGCAGCGCGACGGCGAGCTCTGCGACGAGGTCGCTATGTCCAATGTTCCCGATTTTGGAATGCAAGAGCTGAGCCATGGCGCGCTCGGCAAACCCCCAACCGGACCGATATTTTCACGTTTCCAACATCTCACCTCGCAAGATTTTGCACAACGTTGAATTTTAACTTAACTCGCCGCAAATATAGCCATACGGCTCACCGACCGACTCGCCAGCATTGGGTACAGGAAAAATCATCCGACGAACAACCTCTACCCATAGTAGTTATAAGTAAAAAGGGCTCTCACACGACGGATAAGGAATCGAACGAGAAAAACATTCATTTTTTTTTTTTTAGCTCCGAGGGCAACTCGACCGCGAGCTCTGCGACGAGCTCGCTATGTCCAATGTTCCCGATTTTGGAATGCAAGAGCTAAGCCATGGCGCGCTCGGCAAACCCCCAAACAAACCGATATTTTCACGTTTCCAACGTCTCACCTCGCAAGACTTTGCACAACGTTATATTCAAAACGTTGAATTTTAATGTAGCTCGCCGCAAAGATAGCCATACGGCTCACTGAAAGACTCGCCAACATTGGGTAGAAGCAAAATTGTCCGACGAACAACCTCTACCCATAGTAGTTATAGGTAAAAAGGGCTCTCACACGACGGATAAGGAATCGAACGAAAAAGACATTCATTTTTTTACCTTGCGGAAGCAGCTCGATCGGCGAGCTTTACGATGACCTCTCGCAAAAGAGCTCGCTATGTCCAATGTTCGCAGTTTTGGAATGCAAGAGATGAGCCATGGCGCGCTCGGCAAAGCCCCAACCGAACCGATATTTTCACGTTTCCAACATCTCACCTCGCAAGATTTTGCACAACGTTGTATTCACAATGTTGAATTTTAACGTAGCTCGCCGCAAATATAGCCATACGGCTCACCGACCGGCTCGCCGGCATTGGGTACAAGCAAAATCATCCGACGAACAAACTCTACCCATAGTAGTTCTAAGTAAAAAGGGCTCTCACACGTCGGATAAGGAATCGAACGAGAAAAACATTCATTTTTTTAGCTCGACGATTTACGAGCTCTGCGACGAGCTCGCTATGTACAATGTTTCCGATTTTGGAATGCAAGAGCTGAGCCATGGCGCGCTCAGCAAAGCCCCAACCGGACCGATATTTTCACGTTTCCAACATGTCACCTCGCAAGATTTTGCACAACGGTATATTCAAAACTTTAAATTTTAACGTAGCTCGATGCGGCGACTGCTCGCCGCAAAGATAGCCGTACGGCTCACTGACCGACTCGCCAACATTGGGTAAAAGCAAAATCGTCCGACGAACAACCTCTACCCATAGTAGTTATAAGTAAATAGGGCTCTCACACGACGGATAAGGAATCGAACGAAAAAAAACATTCATTTTTTTAAGCTCGACGGCGAGCTCTGCGACGAGCTCGCTATGTTCGCGCTTTTGGAACGCAAGAGCTGAGCCACGGCGCGCTCAGCAAAGCCCCAACCGAACCGATATTTTCACGTTTCCCACATCTCACCAACGTTGAATTTTAACGTTGCTCGCCGCAAGGATAGCCATACGGCTCGCTGACCGACTCGCCAACATTGGGTACAAGCAAAAATCATCCGACGAACAACCTCTACACATAGTAGTTACAAGTAAAAAGGGCTCTCACACGATGGATAAGGAATCGAACGAGAAAAACATTCGTTTTATTTTAGCTCGCATGGCAACTCGACGGCCGGCTCTTTGACGAGCTACCTATGTCCAATGTTCCCGATTTTGGAATGCAAGAGCTGAGCCATGGCACGCTCAGCAAAGCCCCAACCGAACCGATATTTTCACGTTTCCAACCTCTCACCTCGCAAGATTTTGCACAACGTTATATTGAAAACGTTGAATTTTAATGTAGCTCGACACGGAGATTGCTCGCCGCAAAGATAGCCATACGGCTCACTGACCGACGAGCCAACATTGCGTACAAGCTAAATCATCCGACGAGCAACATCTACCCATAGTAGTTATAAGTAAAAAGGGCTGCCACGCGACGGATAAGGAATCAAGCGAAAAAAAACATTCATTATTTCTAAACTCGCAGAGCAGCTCGACGGTGAGCTCTACGACGAGCTCGCTATGTCCAACGTTCTTGACTCACCTACTCACTGCGATGCGCCCTTCGCACCAAGTCACCCCAAACTTGGTAGCTCTGCAAGCTACACATGTTCACAATCTGGATGACATTAAGTCTCCTCCGGGTCATGCGCCAACACCCACTCAACCGATTTAGTCCTTAAGCACGTTCTCCTCTAGCTCAAGCAGCTCGACGAACTCCGAGGCGAGCTTGTCGGTAATCTGTTAGGTGAGCTTACATGCGAGCTACTAGACGAGCTCAAGGCGAGTTGCCCGATGAGCTCCCGGGCGAGCTCAAGTCGAGCTGATCGGTGAGCTCCCAGGCAAGCTACTTGGCGAGCTGTTCGGCGAGCTCCCAAGCGAGCTACTTGGCGAGCTCCCTGGCCAGATGTTACTCGGCGAGCTGCTCGCGAGCTCAGGTTAGCCTACTCGGCGAGCTACCAGACGAGCTCAAGGCGAGTTGGCAAGGCGAGCTGGAAAGGCGAGCTGACAGGCGAGCTCCCATGCGAGTTTTCGGGGGAGCTGCTTGACGAGCTCCTGGGCGAGCTCAAGTCGAGCTGCTTCGGTGAGTCGCTTCAAGCAAGCTCCCAGGTGAGTTTCTGGGCAAGCTCAAGTCGAGCTACTCGGTGAGCTCCTTGGCGAGCTGCTTGCCGAGCTCCATGCCGAGCTCCTAGGTGAGCTGCTCGGTGAGCTCCCATGGGAGCTGTTTGGCGAGCTACTCGGCGAGCTCTCAGCCGAGCTGCTCCGTGAGCTCCCGTGGGAGCTGAACCGCGAGCTCCCATGCGAGCTGCTCGGTGAGATCCCAGGCAAGCTTTACGGCGAGCACCAAGGCAAGCTCCGCGGCAAGCTGCTATAGGGTGAACTTGTCGGTAATCTTACTGGTGTGAGCCGCCATGATGAGTTGGCAAGGCGAGCTGTCAGTGAGTTGCTCGGGAGCTCTCAAGTGAGCTGCGTTGCGAGCTACGTGGCGAGCAGCTAGGCGAGCCGCCGAAAACTCCGAGGTGAGCTTACAGATGAGCTACCAAACGAGCTCAAGGCGAGTTGGCAAGGCGAGCTCCCAGGCGAGTTTCCATGCGAGCTGCTCGATGAGCTCCCGTGCGAGCTCGAGTCGAGCTGCTTGGCGAGCTCCCAAAAGAGCTCCCAGCAGAGCTGCTCTGTGAGCTCCCAGGTGAGCTCAAAGGCGAGCTGCTCGGTGACCTCCCAAGCGAGCTGTTCGGTGAGCTCCCGACAAGCTGCTCTAGGTCGAGCAGCTCGACGAACTCCGAGGCGAGCTTGTCGGTAATCTGTTAGGTGAGCTTACATGCGAGCTACCAAACGAGCTCAAGCGAGTTGGCAAGGCGAGCTGTCAGGAGAGCTCCCAGGCGAGTTGCCCGACGAGCTCCCGGGCGAGCTCGAGTCGAGCCGATCGGTGAGCTCCCAGGCAAGCTACTTGGCGAGCTGTTCGGCGAGCTCCCAAGCGAGCTACTTGGCGAGCTCCCGATGAGATGTTACCAGACGAGCTCAAGGCGAGTTGGCAAGGCGAGCTCCCGTGCGAGTTTTCAGTCGAGCTGCTTGACGAGCTCCTGGGCGAGCTCAAGTCGAGCTGCCCGGTGAGCTGGCAAGGCGAGCTGTCGGCAAGCTCCCAGGTGAGTTTCCGGGCAAGCTCAAGTTGCTATGCTCGCGAGCTCCTCGGCGAGCTTCTTGCCAAGCTCCATGCCGAGTTCCTAGGTGAGTCGGCTGCGGTGAGCTCCTGTGTGAGCCGCTGATGAGCTCCCATAGAGCTGCTTTGAAGCTACTCGGGCCAGCTCTCACCGAGCTACTCGTGAGCTCCCGCGGGATTTGAACCGCGAGCTCCCGTGGGAGCTGCTCGGTGAGATCCTGTGTGCAAGATTTTTGGCGAGCCGTTTGGTGAGCACTCAAGGCAAGCTCCGCGATGCCGTCACTATAGGGTGAGCTTGTCAGCAATCTTACAGGCGAGCTGCCAGACGAGTTGGCAAGGCGAGTTGCTCATCGAGCTAGGGGGCGAGCCGGGCAAGGTGAGCCGTTAGGCAAGCTCCGAGGTGAGCCGCTTGATGACCTCCCGGTGAGCTACTGGGTGAACTACAGGGTGTGCTCCCAAGAGAGCTGCTCGGTGAGCTCCCGAGCGAGCCGTGCTGCGAGCTCCCAGGTAAGGTACTCGACGAACTCTGAGGTGAGCTCCTCAAAGCCAAGCTCAAGGTGA
>CM031234.1:29386987-29391987 GCA_018340775.1 Taxus wallichiana var. yunnanensis | reverse complement strand
TCCACTCTGCGGCCTATAAACTCACTCGTCGGCACCCACTCGGATATGGGTCAACCACCAAAGGCTACATCCGTAAAGCGAAACACGCTTTGAAGAGAGAACACAAAGAATCGAGCTATATACAGGGGGCCTCTAGCAATGTCTTGCAAATCACTTCCATAACACCGATGGAGGACCCTAGGCCAAGTGGATCCGATCAGAATCTGAAACGTTCCACTCTGCGGCCTACACGCATATGGGTACATCACACCGAATGTTACATCCGTAAAGAGTAAGATGCTTCGAGGAGAGAAGCGGGATCACAACGAAACGTGCAAATTGCCGAGCGCTGTCGCCGCCCCTACTCTCTAGAAACGTCCTGCAAATCACTTCCATAACCTGCACGGACGACCCTAGGCAAAGCGGATCCGATCAGAATCTGAAACATTCCGCTCTACTGCCTACAATCATTTGGGCCACCCACGAATGGTTACATCCGTGAAGAACATGACGCTTCCAATCGAGAGCCAACGGAACGAAGCGAGCACAACAAAGAGATCCGTACGAAAATCAACGTCGCCTTCCCATTGCAATCACATGAGCTCAAAGGAGAATTCAACGCAACGAACAAGGAGAGCCAAGGAGAACACCAATGGCAAAAATTTTATAACATGCACTCATAGTGGGATCACAACGAAACGTGCAAATTGCCGAGCGCTGTCGCCGCCCCTACTCTCTAGAAACGTCCTGCAAATCACTTCCATAACCTGCACGGACGACCCTAGGCAAAGCGGATCCGATCAGAATCTGAAACATTCCGCTCTACTGCCTACAATCATTTGGGCCACCCACGAATGGTTACATCCGTGAAGAACATGACGCTTCCAATCGAGAGCCAACGGAACGAAGCGAGCACAACAAAGAGATCCGTACGAAAATCAACGTCGCCTTCCCATTGCAATCACATGAGCTCAAAGGAGAATTCAACGCAACGAACAAGGAGAGCCAAGGAGAACACCAATGGCAAAAATTTTATAACATGCACTCATACGGGATCACAATGAAACGTGCAATTACCGAAGATTTGTGCTTGCCGACCTACTTCTAGAAACATCCAAAATCACTTCCATAACCAGCACGGACGACCCTAGGCAAAGCGGATCCGATCAGAATCTGAAACATTCCGCTCTACTGCCTACAATCATTTGGGCCACCCACGAATGGTTACATCCGTGAAGAACATGACGCTTCCAATCGAGAGCCAACGGAACGAAGCGAGCACAACAAAGAGATCCGTACGAAAATCAACGTCGCCTTCCCATTGCAATCACATGAGCTCAAAGGAGAATTCAACGCAACGAACAAGGAGAGCCAAGGAGAACACCAATGGCAAAAATTTTATAACATGCACTCATAGCCCGCATAATCTTCGGCAATGACACCGATACACAGGATGGGACAGAATTCTTCCGTTCACCTATGAATCGGTTGTCACTCTATTAGAGGAGGAAGACCCATCCGTTGACAACTTGGCCAATAGAGGGCTGCCCGCATTATCATCGAACCGTATATACCATCAAGGAATCAACACAAGCACAACCGGCAGCACCCAATAAATTAGGCGTGCTAATGAGAGGCAAAACCCACGTGTTCCGAAGAAAACTCCAAGAACGGTGGGATATTTGCGTAATACATGTCACGTCCGTTACTAGGTGGATGTGGGTTAGACGGAAATTTCGACAGCCCTAACAATGGCCCGAGGCCAAAGCTCAGACTGACCCGAAAGACCACGTCAATTTAACTCAATCCACTCTTGGCAGACGATAAGAACAAATGCGAGCTGAGCAAGCTTTTCCGAGAGTCCGCTACATAGCGTAGTGGCAAAAACATCGAATGACCAACCTCTATCCATAGTAGTTCTAAGTAAAAGGACCTGTCGCGCGACGGATAAGGATACGGATGACAAAAACATTCACTTTTTTTTGCAGCAGCTAGATTAGCTCGCCGGCACGCTCGGCGACGATCTCGTTTTGTCAAAAGTTCACGATCGCGGATTGCCCACGTTGAGCCATGGCGCGCTCAGAAAACCTCCAATCAAAAATAATATTGTCTTGTGGCTCCGCAAGACTTTCGCACAAGATTATAATTCAAAACGTTCAGTTTTAATGTACCTCGCAAAGGTCATTGCTCGATGCAAATATCCCCATTCGCCTCACTATCGGACTCGCCAACATAAGGTACAAGCGAAAAACATCACAAGAGCAACGCCCACCCATAGTAGTTATAAGTAAATAGGCCTGTCAAGCGACGGATAAGGATCCGAACGAGAAAAACATTCATCCTTTTAGTTCGTAAACCAGCCAGACCACGCGCTCGGTATGTCCCAATGTGGGCGATTTTTGAATGCAAGTGTTGAGCCATGGCGCGCTCACTAACGCTGAAACCAAATCGGTATTTTAATGTTTCCGACGTCTCACCGCGCAAGATTTTGCACAAAGTTATATTCAAAATGTTGAATTCTAATTTAGATCTCCGCGACGATTGCTCGCCGCATAGATAGCCATACGGCTCACGGACCGACTCACTGTGTCCAATGTTGGTGAATTTGGAAAGGAAGAGGTGAGCCATGGCGCGGTCAGCACAGCCCCAACTGAAAATGATATTTTCACGTTTCCAACATCTCACCGCGCAAGATTTTGCACAAAGTTATTTCGCCAACATAGATTAGCTCGCCGCAAACATAGCCATACGGCTCACCGACCGACTCGCCAACATTGGGTACAAGCAAAATCATCCGACGAACAACCTCTACCCATAGTAGTTATAGGTAAAAAGGGCTCTCACACGACGGATAAGGAATCGAACGAGAAAAACATTCATTTTTTTTTTTTTTAGCTCGCAGGTCAGCTCGACGGCCAGCGCTGCGGCGAGCTCGCTATGTCCAACGCTCGCGATTTTGGAATGCAAGAGTTGAGCCATGGCGCGCTTAGCAAAGACCCAACCGATCCGATATTTTCACGTTTCCAACATCTCACCTCGCAAGATTTTGCGCAACGTTGCATTCAAAACGTTGAATCTTAATGTAGGCTCGCAGCGCATATTTCTCGCGGCGAAAGATAGCCAACATTGGGTACAAGCAAAATCATCCGACGAACAACCTCTACCCATAGTAGTTACAAGTAAAAAGGGCTCTCACACGACGGATAAGGAATCCAACGAGACAAACATTCATTTTTTCTTTTAGCTCGCAGGGCAAGCCAATGGCGAGCTCATGGATGAGCTCATTATATCCAATGTAGGTGATTTTGGAATGCAATATCTCGAGCCATGGAGCGCTTTAGCAAAGCCCTAACCAAACCGATATTTTCAATGCTTTCTAACATCTCACCTCGCAAGATTTTGCACAACGTTATATTCAAAGCGCTTGAATTTTAATGTAAGCTCGCCATGGTGAATGCACACATCGCAAATATAGCCATATGGCCCACCGCGATGCACTCACTTGACATCTAGGTACAAGGAAAATCATCGGCTACTTAACAACCTCTACCTATAGTAGTTATAGGTAAAAAGGGATCTCACATGACGAATAAGGAATCGAACGAGAAAAACATTCATTTTTTTTTTAGCTCGCAAGGAAACTCGACGACGCAGCTCGCGACGTGAGGTCGCTTATGTCCACCGTTGGCAATTTTGGAATGCAAGACTTGATCCATGGTGCGCTCAACAAAGCCCCAATCGAAACGATATTTTCAAGCGTTTCGACATCTCACCGTAATATTTTCCAATGAGTTATATTCACAATGTTGAATTTTAACGTAGCTCGCCACGACGGCGATCGCCGCAAAAAGATAGCCATCGGCTCACTAATCGACTCACCAACAATGGGTACAAGCAAAATTGTTCGACAAACAACTTCTACCCATAAGTAGTTATAAGTAAAAAGGGCTCTCACACGATGGATAAGGAATCAAACGAAAAAAAACATTCATTTTTTTAGCTTGCAGAGTAAATCGATTACGAAGCTTCTGCGGCGGAGCTTCGGTATGTCCAATGTTCGCAGTTTTGGAATGCAAGAGCCGAGCATATGCGCAGCCAAAGAAGCCCCAACCGAACCGATATTTTCACGTTTCCAACATCTCACCTCGCAAGATTTTGCACAACGTTGTATTCACAATGTTGAATTTTAACGAGCTCGCCACAAATATAGCCATACGGCTCACCGTACCACTTGCCTGAGATTGGGTAGAAGCAAAATCATCTCGACGGCAAGCTGCAGGACGAGCTCTCGCTATGTCCAATGTTCCCGATTTTGGAATGCAAGAGCTGAGCCATGGCGCGCTCAGCAAAGCCCCAACCGGATCGATATTTTCATGTTTCCAACATCTCACCTCAAGATTTTTGACAACATTGAATTTTAACGTAGCTCGCCTCATATATAGCCATACTGCGCTCACCTAACGACTCGCCAAAGATTGGCAGTCTGAAGTGCAAAATCATCCGACGAACAAACTCTACCCATAGTAGTTCTAAGTAAAAAGGGCTCGCACACGTCGGATAAGGAATCGAACGAGAAAAACATTCAATTTTTTTTTTTTAGCTCTAAAGGGTAACTGCACTTATGAGGTCTCGCGGCGAGCTTGCTATGTCCAATGTTCGATTTTGGAATGCAAGAGTTGAGCCATGACGCACTCAAAGAAAGCTCCCAACCAGACCGGGAGCATTTTCACGTTTCCACATCTCACCTTGCAAGATTTACACACGTTGATTTTAACGAGTCAGCTGTGAAGAGCAAATGACACGTGCTTCATCAACTCACAAAGATTGTACAAGTAAAATCTATCTCACAAACAACTCATACTAATATTGCCAGGCAAAGCCGGTTTCGCTTAATGATGGATAAGGACCGAACTAAAAACATTCATTTTTTAGCCCGCAGCAGAAGCCGGATATGCAGCTCGGGGACGAGCTCGTTATGCCCAATGTTCGGCGCTTTAGCAATAAGAGCACCGAACGAAGTA
>CM031234.1:29312926-29386887 GCA_018340775.1 Taxus wallichiana var. yunnanensis | reverse complement strand
AGCTCACCCTATAGCGGCTTGCCGCGGAGCTTGCCTTCGTGCTCGCCAAATAAATTACCCTCACGATCTCAGAGCGACTTGCGTGAGCTCGCCGTTCAACTCCCACGGGAGCTCGCGGAGTGCTCGAGCGAGAGCTCGCCGTAGAGTAGCTTCATGGCAGGCTCTCATGGGAGCTCACCGAAGCGGCTCGCTGGGGCTCACCCGAACTCACCGAGCAACTCACCTAGGAGCTCGCAAAGGAGCTCGACTTGAGCTTGCTGAAAACTCACTGTGAGCTTGTTGATAGCTCGCCTTGCCAGGCTCACTTAGAGTAGCTCCACATGAGTGACAAAGGAGCTCGTCAAGTAGCTCATCCAAAAACTTGCATGGGAGCTCACTGTCGGCTTGCCTTGCCAACTCACCTTGAGCTCGTCTAGTAGCTCGCCCAAGTAGCTCACGGGAGCTCACCGAGCAGCTCACCGAGTAGGCTAAATTGAGCTCGCAAGCCAGACTTCAGAGTAACATCTCGCCGGGAGCTCGCAAGTAGCTCGCATGGAAACTCGCTGGGAGCTCACCTTCGGCTCATTTGGTAGCTCGCCTATAAACTCGCCTCGGAGTTTGTCGAGTAGCTCGCCTAGTAGCTTTCGCCACGTGGCTGTGAACGCACTCACTTGGGATCTCGGCCGAGCAACTCACGGGGCGGCTCGCCTTGCCCGACTCGTGCAGCTGGCTCGCTTTTGTAAGATTGTTGACACACTCACCCTATAGCAGCTTACCGCGGAGCTTGCCTTGGTGCTCACCGTACAGCTTGCCTGGGATCTCACCGAGTAGCTCGCATGGGAGCTCGCGGTTCAGCTCACATGGGAGCTCGCGGAGTAGCTCGGCTGAGAGCTCGCCAAGTAGCTCGCCAAACAGCTCCCATGGGAGCTCACTGAGTAGCTCACCTGGGAGCTCACCGAGCAGCTCACCTAGGAGCTCGACAAGTAGCTCGCCAAGTAGCTCACCGAGAAGCTCGACTTGAGCTTTCCTAGAAACTCACCTGGGGGCTTGCCAATAGCTCGCCTTGCCAACTCACCGAGCAGCTCGACTTAAGCATGCCCGGGGCTGCGTCAAACAGTCACTGAAAAACTCGCATGGGAGCTCGCCTTTCCGACTCACCTTACCAACTCGCCTCTAGCTCGTTTGGTAGCTCGCCTCGAGTTCATCGAGCGGCTCGCAAGTAGCTCGCGAGTAGCTCGCCAAGTAACATCTCACCGAGGAGCTCGCTAAGTAGCTCGCTTTGGAGCTCTCCAACTGCTTTCGCCAAGTAGCTTGCTGGGCTCACCGATCGGCTCGACTCGAGCTCACCCGGGAGCTCGTCGCAACTCACATGGGAGCTTGCCTTACTAACTCGCCTTGAGCTCATCTTGCTCACATGTAAGCTCACCTAAGAGATTACGGACAAGCTCGCCTCGGAGTTCATCGAGCTGCCTCGACCTAGAGCACTTGACGAGGAGTCGCCCGAGCGGCTCGCTTAGGAGGTCACCGGCGGCTCGCCTTTGAGCTCACACAGGAGCTCGCGGAGCAGCTCCATTTGGGAAATCTTTAGGAGCTCGCCGTACTCGCCAGTAGCTCACATGGGAGCTCTCCAAGTAGCTCGGCCCGGAGCTCGCACGGGAACTCATCGAGCGACTCACACAGAAGCTTCGCCTTAACTCACCTTGAGGGACGCTAAGGAGCTCACCTTGCTAACTCGCCTTGAGCTCGTTTGGTAGCTCACCCGTAATCTCACCTCGGAGTTCGTCGGGCACTCGCATGGTAGCTCACGGCACGGCTCACTCGGGAGCTCGGCAGCAGTCGCATCGGGCTCGCCTTGCCATCTCGTCGGGAGCTCGCCTGGCTCGACTCACCTTGCCAACTTGTCGGGAGCTCTCCTATAAGATTTTGACAAGCTCACCCTATAGCAACTTGCTGCGTAGCTTACCTTGGTGCTCGCCGTCTGACTCACCAAACAACTTGCCTGGGATCTCACCGAGCAGCTCGCATGGGAGCTCGCGGTTAAGCTTGCGAGGGAGCTCGCGGAGCAGCTCAGCTGAGAGCTCACCGAGTAGCTCGCCAAACAACTCCCATGGGAGCTAACCTAGGAGCTCGGCATGGAGCTCACTGAAGGAGCTCGCCGGGCGGCTCGACTTGAGCTCTCACAGAAACTCACCTGGGAGCTTGCGGATAGCTTGCATTGCCAGCTCACCGAGAAGCTCGACTTGAGCTCACCTAGGAGCTCGTCAAGCAGCTCACCCAAAAAATCGCATGTGAGCTTGCCTCTCAGCTCACCTTTCCAGCTCGCTTTCCGGCTCACCTTGCTAACTCGCCTTAAGCTCGTCTGGTAGCTCGCCTCGGAGTTCGTCGAGCGGCTCGCCAAAGTAGCTCGCACGGGAGCTCACCGAGTAGCTCACCGAGTAGGCTAACTTGAGCTCGTGAGTAGCTCGCCAAGTAACATATCGCCGGGAGCTCACTTGGGAGCTCGCCAAAGCAGCTTCTCGCTGATAGCTCGCCTATATGCGAGCTTGCCACGGAGATTACCTTAGTGCTCGCCATCTGACTCGCCAAACACTTGCAGGGATCTCACCGAGCGGCTCACATGGGAGCTCGTGGGCGGCTCTGCTAAGAGCTCACTCGATGCTCGCATGGCAGCTCCCATGGGAGCTCACCGAGCGACTCACCTAGAGCTCGGCATGGAGCTCGCTAAGGAGCTCACTAGGGCGGCTCGACTTGAGCTTGCCCAAAAACTCACCTGGGAGCTTGCTAACACTCACCTTGCCCGACTCAGCGAGCAACTCGACTTGAGCTCACCCAGGAGCTCGCTGAAACTCACATGGGAGCTTTCTGTCGGCTCGCCTTTCTAGCTCACCTTGCCAACTCACCTTGAGCTCGTCTGGTAGCTCACCTCGGAGTTTGTCGAGTAGCTCGCCAAGTAGCTCATGGGAGCTCACCGAGTAGGCTAACCCCGAGCTCGTGAGCAGCTCGTCCGCCGAGTAACATCTGGCGGGGAGCTCGCCAAGTAGCTCACTTGGGAGCTCGCCAAATAGCTCACCAAGTACCTTGCCTGGGTGCTCACCGATCAACTCGACTCGAGATCACCCGGGAGCTCGTCGGGTAACTCACCTGGGAGCTCTACTAACAGCTCACCTTGCTAACTCGCCTTGAGCTCATCGGTAGCTCGCATGTAAGCTCACCTCGGAGTTCATCGAGCCGCTTGACCTAGAGCGGCTTGTTGGGAGGCTTGCGAAGTAGCTCGACTTGAGCTCGCAAGGGAGCTCATCGAGCAGCTCGCATGGAAACTCACTTGGGAGCTCGCCTTGCCAACTCGCCTTGAGCTCGTTTGGTAGCTCTCCTATAAGCTCGCCTCGGATTTCGTCGAGCGGCTTTCTGGCAAAAGCTTGCCACGTAGCTCATGCAAGCGCGGCTCACTCGGGGCTCGCCGAGCAACTCCCTCGATAGCTCGCCTTACCAACTCGTCAATGCGGCTCACTGTAAGATTGCGACACGCTCACCCTATAGCAGCTTTCCGCGGAGCTTGCCTTGGTGCTCACCATACAACTTGTCTAGGATCTCACCGAGTAGCTCGCATGGGACCTCACGTTTCTTCTCGCCAAACGGCTTCCATGGGAGCTCACTGAGCAACTCGCCTAGGAACTCACCGAAAGCGGCTCGCCAAGGGGCTCGCCGAGCAGCTCGGCTTGAGCTTGCCCGTAAACTCACCTGGGAGCCTGCCGACATCTCGCCTTGCCAGCTCATCGAGAAGCTCGACTTGAGCTCGCCCAGGAGCTCGTCAAGCAGCTCCCCCGAAAACTCGCATGGGAGCTCGCCTGTCAGCTCACCCAAAAACTCCCACGGGAGCTCGCCTGTCAGCTCACCGAATAACTCACCTCACCAACTCGTCTGACAGATCACCTCTAAGATTGGCTTTGACAAGCTCACCTAGAAGCAACTTACCGGGGAGCTCACCGACGGCTTTCACCGGTAGCTCGCGGAATCAGCTCACCGGGAGCTCGCGGAGCAGCTCGCCTGGGAGCTCGCAGAGCAGCTCGGTTGGGAGCTCTTCTGCGAGCTCGCGGAGCAGCTCGACTTGAGCGCGCCTGTGAGCTCGTCGGGGGGCTCGCCGAACAACCCGCCAAGTAGCTCGCCTTTGAGCTCGCCAAACAACCTGTGAGGGAGCTCACCGAGCAGCTCACCTGAGAGCTCGGATAACAGCTCACCCAGTAGCTCAACTTTAGCTCACCGGGAGCTCGTCGAGCAGCTCGATTGACAACTTGCCGTGCCAACTCGCCTTGAGCTCGCTAAGGATCTCACCTTGCCAGCTCACCTCGAGCTCGTCTGGTAGCTCGCATGCAAGCCCACCTCGGAGATTACCGACAAGCTCGCCTTGGAGTTCGTCAAGCTGCTCGACCTAGAGCAGCTTGTCGGGGAGCTCACCGAACAGCTCGTTTGACAAGTCACCGAGCAGCTCACCTGGGAGCTCGGGGAGCAGCTCCGCTGGGAGCTCTTTTGGGAGCTCACCGTACTCTTAGGAGCTCGCCCGAGTGGCTTGCTGTGCAACTCACCTGGGAGCTCGCGTGACAGCTCGCCTTGCCAACTCGTCTGGCAGCTCACCCTAGAGCAGCTTGCCGGGGAGCTCACCTTGGTTCTCGCCGAACAACTTGCCTGGGAGCTCGAGGAGTAGCTCGGCTGGGAGCTCGCCGAGCAGCTCACCTGGGAGCTCACAGAGCAGCTCGGTTGGGAGCTCACCTGGGAGCTCGGGAGAAGCTCGGTTGGGAGCTCGCGGAGCAGCTCGACTTGAGCGCGCTTGTGAGCTCATCGGGGAGCTCGCCGAACAACTCGCCAAGTAGCTCGCTTGGGAGCTCGCCGAGTAGCTCACCTTCGAGCTTGCCAAGTAGCTTTGAGTAGGTGAGTCGGAACATTGGACATAGCGAGCTCATCGTAGAGCTCACCATCGAGCTGCTCTGTGAGTTTAGAAATAATGAATGTTTTTTTCGTTTGATTCCTTATCCGTCGCGTGGCAGCCCTTTTTACTTATAACTACTATGGGTAGATGTAGCTCGTCGGATGATTTAGCTTGTGCGATGTTGGTTCGTCGGTCAGTGAGCCGTATGGCTATCTTTGCATCGAGCAATCGTCATGTCAAGGTACATTAAAATTCAACGTTTTCAATATAACATTGTGCAAAATCTTACGAGGTGAGACGTTGGAAACATGAAAATATTAGTTTGGTTGGGGCTTTCTTTGGCGCGCGCCATGGTTCAGCTCTTGCATTCCAAAATCGGGAACATTGGACATAGGTAGCTCGTCAAAGATCCGGTCGTCGAGTTGCCATGCGAGCTAAAAAAAATGAATGTTTTTCTCGTTCGATTCCTTATCCGTCATGTGAGAGCCCTTTTTACTTATAACTACTATGGGTAGAGGTTGTTCATTGGATGAATTTTCTTGTACCCAATGTTGGCGAGTCGGTTAGTGAGCCGTATGGCTATCTTTACGACGAGCAACGTTAAAATTCAACGTTGTGAATACAACATTGTGCAAAATCTTGCGAGGTGAGATGTGGGAAATGTGAAAATATCAGTTTGGTTGGGGCTTTCTGAGCGCACCATGGCTCAGCTCTTCCATTCCAAAATTGTGAACATTGGACATAGCGAGCTCGTCGCAGAGCTCACCGTTGAGCTAAAAAAAATGAATGTTTTTTTCGTTCGATTCCTTATCCGTCGTGTGAGAGCCCTTTTTACTTATAACTACTATGGGTAGAGGTTGTTCGTCGGATGATTTTGCTTTTACCCAATGTTAGCGAGTCGATCAGTGAGCCGTCATGCACGGCTATCTTTACTACGGCGACGATAATCGCCGCATCGAGCTACATTAAAATTTAAAGTTTTGAATATAACGTTGTGAAAAATCTTGTGAGGTGACATGTTGGAAACGTGAAAATATTGGTCCGGGGGGCTTTGCTGAGCGCGCCATGGCTCAGCTCTTGCATTCCAAAATCAGGAACATTGGACACAGCCCAGCTTTCCGTCGAGTTGCCCTCGAGCTAAAAAAAAAAAAAATGAATGTATTTCTCTTTGATTCCTTATCCGTCATGTGAGAGCCCTTTTTACTTATAACTACTATGGGTAGAGTTTGTTAAATCGGATGATTTTGCTTGTACCCAATCTTTGCCGCAAGTCGGTCGGTGAGTCGTATGGCTATATTTGCGGCGAGCTACGTTAAAATTCAACATTGTGAATACAACGTTGTGTAAAACATTGCGAGGTGAGATGTTAGAAATGTGAAAATATCGGTTTGGTTGGGGCTTTGCTGAGCGCGCCATGGCTCAGCTCTTGCATTCCAAAACTACGAATATTGGACATAGCGAGCTTGTTGCGAGCTCATTTGTCGAGTGCTGCTGCGAGAGGTAAAAAAAAGATGAATGTTTTTTCGTTCGATTCCTTATCCATCATGTGAGAGCCCTTTTTACTTATAACTACTATGGGTAGAGGTCGTTCGTCGAGACAATTTTGCTTCTACCTAATGTTGGCGAGTCTTTTAGTGAGCCGTATGGCTATCTTTGCGGCGAGCTACATTAGAATTAAAAGTTTTGAATATAACGTTGTGCAAAATCTTGCGAGGTGAGACGTTGGAAACGTGAGAATATCGGTTTGTTTGGGGGTTTCTTGAGCGCGCCATGGCTCAGCTCTTGCATTCCAAAATCAGAAAAAATGAATGTTTTTCTCGTTCAACTTATCCGTCGTGTGAGAGCCCTTTTTACTTAGAACTACTATGGGTAGAGGTTGTTCGTCGGATGATTTTTATTATACCCAATGCTGGCGAGTCGGTCGGTGAGCCGTATGGCTATATTTCCAGTGAGCTACATTAAAATTCAATGTTGTGCAAAATCTTGCGAGGTGAGATGTTGGAAACGTGAAAATATCGATCCAGTTGGGGCTTTTCTGAGCGCGCCATGGCTCAGCTCTTGCATTCCAAAATCAGAAAAATTGGACATAGCGAGCTCATCGTCGAGTTGCCGTCGGAGCTAAAAAAAAATTAATGTTTTTCTCATTCGATTCCTTATCCGTCGTGTGAGAGCCCTTTTTACTTAGAACTACTATAGGTAGAGTTTGTTCGTCGGAAGATTTTTCTTGTACCCAATGCTGGCGAGTCGGTCGGTGAGCCGTATGGCTATATTCGCGGCGAGCTATGTTAAAATTCAACATTGTGAATATAATGTTGTGCAAAATATTGCAAGGTGAGATGTTGGAAATGATAAAATATCAGTTCGGTTGGGGCTTTGCTGAGCGCACCATGGCTCAGTTCTTACATTCCAAAACTGTGAACATTGGACATAGCGAGCTCATCGCAGAGCTCGCCGTCGAGCTGCTCTGCGAGCTAAAAAAAATGAATGTTTTTTTCGTTCGATTCCTTATCCGTCGTGTGAGAGCCCTTTTTACTTATAACTAATATGGGTAGAGGTTGTTCGTCGACGATTTTGCTTGTACCCAATGTTGGCGAGTCGATCAGTGAGCCGTATGGCTATCTTTGCTTTGCGAGCTACGTTAAAATTCAACGTTGTGAATATAACTTTGTGTAAAATCTTGCGAGGTGAGATGTTGGAAACGTGAAAATATCATTTCAGTTGGGGCTTTGCTGAGAGTGCCATGGCTCAGCTCTTGCATTCCAAAATCGTGAACATTGGAAATAACAACCGTCGCAGAGCTCGCCGTCGAGCTGCCCTACGAGCTAAAAAAAAAAAAAAAATGAATGTTTTTCTCGTTCAATTCCTTATCCGTCGTGTGAGAGCCCTTTTTACTTATAACTACTATGGGTAGAGGTTGTTTGTCAGATGATTTTGCTTGTACCTAATGTTGGCGAGTCGGTCGGTGAGTCGCATGGCTATCTTTACCACGAGAAATATGCGCTGCGAGCTACATTAAGATTCAAAGTTTTGAATATAACGTTGCAAAAAATCTTACGAGGTGAGAAGTTGGAAACGTGAAAATATCGAGTTCAGTTGGGGCTTTCTTTGAGCGAGCCATGGCTCAACTCTTGCATTCCAAAATCATGAGTGTTGGACATAGCGAGCTTGCCGCAGCCCAGTCGTCGGTGACACTGCGAGCTAAAAAAATTGAATGTTTTTCTCGTTCGATTCCTTATCCATCATGTGAGAGCCCTTTTTACCTATAACTACTATGGGTAGAGGTTGTTCATCGGATGATTTTGCTTGTACCCAATGTTGGCGAGTCGGTCGGTGAGCCGTATGGCTATGTTTGCGGCGAGCTAATCTATGTTGGCGAAATAACTTTGTGCAAAATCTTGCGCGGTGAGATGTTGGAAACGTGAAAATATCATTTCGGTTGGGGTTGTGTTGACCGTGCCATGGCTCACCTCTTCCTTTCCAAATTCACCAACATTAGACACAGCGAGTCGGTCCGTGAGCCGTATGGCTATCTATGCCGTCGCGGAGATATAAATTAGAATTCAACGTTTTGAATATAACATTGTGCAAAATCTTGCGAGGTGAGAGGCTAGAAACATTAAAATACCATTTTGGTTTTAGCGTTAGTGAGTGTGCCATGGCTCAACACTTGCATTCAAAAATCGCCCACATTGGGACATACCGAGCACGTGGTCTAGCTAGTTTACGAACTAAAGAGATGAATGTTTTTCTCGTTCGGATCCTTATCCGTCACTTGACAGGCCGTTGCTAGTCTTCTGCAAACTACGCAAAGGATTCCAGAGTCCTCAACACTGGGACAAAATGTAAATGCACTCCTCACATGCAAATACACAACGAACACATCGGCCACCACTGACATAACACAACTTAGTCTCTTCAACATCTCGCTGCGCTAACTCCCTGTGCTCGGGACCAAAAGTGCCAAATCACTCAACACTTCTGCCGCTGTAGCTCCCTTCCACTGAACTACACTTCACCAAACATCCAACACAATGCCTGATGGGATACCCCTTCTTACAACTCCTAACACACTTAGGAATTTTATATGATGCACAAGCTGCTCTGCTAAGCTCTGAGCCCTTCCTGCACAACATTCACTGCATAACACGGAGAGCCGCCAACAACCTCAACGCTGCTCGACGAACCATTACAAGGTTTCACTTGCCACTGGACCTGGTAACACCACGCTTCCACCCGCAACATGAATTACTCCAACCGATTTGGGGCCTACTTCGCCACAATGCTGCCCTCGTTCAGCATTCCTACCAACACCATATCACCGCTGTGCCTCTGATGCCGATCTTCCGGCAAACTGCTCACCGGGAATACCTTGTTCCACTGCAACCTGACTGATCTACTTGCACACCCGCTTTCAACCAACCAGCACTTCCGAAAATGCAACACTGCCCTTCTCCGAAAACGTAGCTTTCCGCCACTGTTGCCAACCTGAAATCCAAGGTTTCGCAAAACCGCAACACCGATTCTGCCAAGGGAGAGCCATCTTTCCACTCCATGGCTCGAGTATCCACTTAACATCACATTCCAAACACTGCAATTCAGCCATTTCAATGTACAAGATCCGTCTACAACTTCTGGGGAGTTGTCGCACTACTCAATGCTTCCGCATCTACCGAGTTTTCGAGTTACTCTGCCTCTGCACCTGAACTCTACCAAATGCTATCCCTTCGCTCTTCTCTGCTTTGGACTAGTTCTGCATCAGCTTAAACGTGAACTGTCCACCTAAGTGACGTTACCCAGCCACACTGCATGCTTCCCTCTCGCCGCAACATTCCGAGTTCCGATCAACACTGGCCTTCTTCTCTCACAAAGTCTCTAGAAACTTGCACTTGACTTACTTGCATTGCACAAGTGCCAACACTTGACACCTGCATGGGTCTACAACACCCGTATCACCGAACGCCATGCCGACCACGTCGCAACTACATGACTCCTTTCTCATCAACCCTCTGGTCTACAGCTGAGAAAGTTCACTGGCTTCATTCATTCCACTGTGACATCAATAAAGCTCCACTGAGCCCGATACTCTACTGGATCACTCTGATCGAACGATTGTCGTCCGCCTGCACTAGTCTTCTCTTAACCACGAAACAACACTGCTCCGCTTGATCCAGTTGTGTTGGCATCCCATCCTTCCGACTACCAACACAGTTGATTGCCAACCTCCACAAGATTAACCACTTGCTTCAATTCGTACAACAACCAACTCCCACAAACATGCACGACTCTGCTTAGCCGCACATTACGTTGGGCGCTTCAACCTGACGTTGCTTCTCTTGCACACACCAGCCTACTTCTGCGTTGAACCTCACTGTTCTGCCTGGCCCAACTTCAGTTCACACGTTGGGAGCTCCTTTCGCCAATTCTCACATTGGTTTACACTCTGCTCGCCAACTCCACACACACACATTGGGTGTTTCAACTGACATTGCTTTTCTCGCACACATCTGTCTACTTCAGCACATCCCAAATGCGTTTACCCGTTGGAAGCTCCATTCGCCAACTCTCACGTTGGTTTACACTCTGCTTCCAACTCGTATTCCTGTACGTTGGGAGCTCCATTCGCCAACTCTCACGTTGGTTTACACTCTGCTCCCAACCCGCGTTGGTGTCCCATCCTCTCCGATCACCAACGAGTTGATTACACTGGCTCACATGACTCTGCCAACTTGTTCTTCAACCAACTCCCTCAACACTGCCATTGGTAGCTCTTTCGCCAACTCTCAACGTTGGTTTACACTTTGCTATCCAACAACAGCTCCACACCATGTACTGTGTATCAAAGGGAAACATATCCTCACAGCCCTGATCGCAGCTCTGCACTGCGCATCAAAGAGAGCATCCACAAGCTCTAACATCAGCTATCGCGCTGAATATTACTGAAGGAGCAACACTACAATTTCTCGATACACCGCCGACCATGAGTATCGAAAGAGAAATTCCCGTTCAAAAGCTCTGATACCAGGTTGTCGCGGGGCTAGCGCACTGCGGAAGAAACTAACCCCCACGCGGCACTGAGACGCTACTTTTTTCGCTCGCCTTAGAGGAACAAGTTACTTAAGTAGTCCCAGACTACGCCTTCACACACCATCTACCATTCCCCGCAACTTCTCCTTTGCGCACAAGTGAACTCATCAAACACCATTCACGGTTGCCCATACAACCGCTGCAGAAGACCACTCACCAAAACCACGGCTTCCCATACAACCGCGAGGGAGCTCTTAATATGTCTTCTTAGTCCACCTGAGGGAATGCACAACTCCTGCCTCCGTGACCCATCACTGAACCAGCTCTCTTTACGACGCCGCTGGCCGGACCACTGTCGAACACCCAACTGCTCTGCACAATGCCGCTAAGGAACATCCCATGCCCTTTTTGCCATCCATCCATGAGTCTGCCTGAGTTGCGGCGCCGGTCACCTACGCGTGCACCGACGGGGGAAGTCCTCCTCGCGAGTCCTTCCCGGGCGTGAGCCACCAACTCACCCCGACCTGCTGACTGTTCTGTCACTCAAGTCCCAACACCAAAGATCCCTGCGAAGAGCACTGCAAAGCTCTCCATCTTTGTAGACCGCATCACATACGGTTGAGGTACTCTTCTTCCCTCGGCTCAATCCCAACATAGATCTCGCCCCGATGCCAAGGCCTTTGACATCCGCTTGCGTCCAAACTGCATTGACCCCTCTGCGAGCCTTCGCCTTAGTTGCATGATTTCCTCACTACAACCGAATCCATGATGTCCTTGGCTCGGACCACCATGTTGCATAACACCATGTGAACCTTTCTCTCAGTCCACTTCCATGAGTCCGTAACTACTCCCACTCCGCATCCACGCATGCACACACCTCATGATACATCTACGTGAGCGCCCTACTCATCTGTGTCTCTGCACCTCTTTCAAGGTTTGAGGAGCTCGCCATCACATGGCTCGCTCGCGTCCGAGTTACATCTCCTCTGTTTCGACCTCCGAATCCCAGTCTCACTCCAACTCGCCCCATGGCTGTATTCCGCATTAGCTTTGCTTCCAAGGACGTTTCCACCACTAAGGTCTCCCCAAGTCCAATGCTACTTCTCTCTGGAGTCCCACTGCTGATCCATGATGCACACCTCTGCATGGACATACTCCGCAAGGGTGAAGTATGCCTCCAAGGTCTCCTGAACACCCTTTTCCATCTGAATGCTCAGTTCGCCCAAGTGTTCCACATTCCACTTGGTGTGGGTGTAAGCTCACCACGTTGGTCACCCAAGTCTGCCAATCTCATATGGCTCCCGAGGATCTTGCGCTGCACTCTCAACGCAAGTCCTCATTCATGCAAGGTCTTCATGCTCAAACCAACCCACTCTGCAACTTAACTGCTCTCATGAGTTGCCCAACTCGCTCCGCGTACGTTGGGTACGTTCTGCGCTCCAAGACGCCTTGCACCGCTCTAAGTGCAACCAAATCGCTTACCAACCCACCTTCGGCTAACCTTGACTCTAGGTCATCTTTGAGCTCATATAATGGAGTATTCCAACCTCCATGTGCATCTCTTACTCGCCAACCAACCCTCAAGAGTTCCCTCGCAACGCGACACCGTAACTCTAGCGCCTACGCGCTTAACTCACCCAAATCCGCCCAGATCTTCTGCTGGGCTATTTTGGAACTCCCAGGTAGTGCCTCATGCACTGCCCTAGTCGGATGGGGTCTGCCCATCCTGGGGGAGGCGGTCGCCCATTGAGCTCCGAGACTCACCCCCCTTATATTCTCCCCCACTCAAAGTGGCGACGCCACGGCACCGTTGCTAGTCTTCTGCAAACTACGCAAAGGATTCCAGAGTCCTCAACACTGGGACAAAATGTAAATGCACTCCTCACATGTAAATACACAACGAACACATCGACCTCCACTGACATAACACAACTTACTCTCTTGACATCTCATTTCGCTTAACTCCTCATGCTCGGGACCAAAAGTGTCAAATCACTCAACACTTATGCCGCTGTAGCTCCCTTCCACTGAACTACACTTCACCAAACATTCAACACAATGCTTGATGGGATACCCCTTCTTACAACTCCTAACACACTTAGGAATTTTATATGATGCACACGCTTTTCTGCTAAGCTCACGAGCCCTTCTGCACAACATTCACTTCATAACACGGAGAACCGCCAACAACCTCAAAGGCTTTCGACGAACCATTACAAGGTTTCACTTGCCAATGGAACCCAGTAACACCACGCTTCCACCCGCACATGAATTACTCCAACCGATTTGGGGCCTACTTCGCCACAATGCTTTGCATAACACCATGTGAACCTTTCTCTCAGTCCACTTCCATGAGTTTGTAACTGCTCCCACTCCGCATCCACGCATGCATGCGCCTCATGATACATCTACGTGAGCGCCCTACTCATCTGTGTCTCTGCACCTCTTTCAAGGTTTGAGGAGCTCGCCATCACATGGCTCGCCCGCGTCTGAGTTACATCTCCTCCGTTTCGACCTCCAAATCCCAGTCTCACTCCAACTCGCCCCATGGCTGTATTCCGCATTAGCTTTGCTTCCAAGGACGTTTCCACCACTAAGGTCTCACCAAGTCCAATGCTACTTCTCTCTGGAGTCCCACTTCTGATCCATGATTCACACCTCTGCATGGACATACTCTGCAAGGGTGAAGTATGCCTCCAAGGTCTCCTGAACACCCTTTTCCATCTGAATGCTCAGTTTGCCCAAGTGTTCCACATTCCACTTGGTGTGGGTGTAAGCTCACCACGTTGGTCACCCAAGTCTGCCAATCTCATATGGCTCCCGAGGGATCTTGTGCTACACTCGAGCGCAAGTCCTCATTCATGCAAGGTCTTCATGCTCAAACCAACCCACTCTGCAACTTAACTGCTCTCATGAGTTGCCCAACTCGCTCCGCGTACGTTGGGTACGTTCTGCGCTCCAAGACGCCTTGCACCGCTCTAAGTGCAACCAAATCGCTTACCAACCCGCCTTCGGCTAACCTTGACTCTAGGTCATCTTTGAGCTCATATAATGGAGTATTCCAACCTCCATGCGCATCTCTTACTCGCCAACCAGCCCTCAAGAGTTGCTGCAGCGCGACACCGGGAACTTCCCGGGAGGTCACCCATCCCAGCGCTACTCTAGCGCCTGCGCGCTTAACTCGCCCAAATCTCCCCAGATCTTCTGTGGGCTATCGCGCCAGAGGTTGTCAACCCCAACGCACACTTAACCAACCGTTTGCCTCGGCCGGGATCCATTTTGGAACCCTGGGTAGTGCCTCATGCACTGCCCTAGTCGGATGGGGTCTGCCCATCCTGGGGAGGCGGTCGCCCATTGAGCTCAGAGACTCATGTAACCATTCGTGGATGGCCCAAATGATTGTAGGCGGTAGAGTGGAATGTTTGATTCGATCGGATCCGCTTTGCCTAGGGTCGTCGCATCTTTGGTTATGGAAGTGATTTGCGGGGCGTTTACTAGAGAGTAGGGCGGCGATAGCGCTTGCAATTTGCGTTTCGTTGTGATCCTGCTTCTCTCCTTGAAGCATCTTACGCTTTACGGATGTAACATTCGGTGGGATGGACCCATATGCGTGTAGGCCGCGAGTGGAGCGTTTGATTCGATCGAATCCACTTGGCCTAGGGTCCTCCATCGGTGTTATGGAAGTGATTTGCGGGACATTCTAGAGGCCCCTATATATAGCTTGATTCTTTGTGTTCTCTCTTGAGCGTGTTTCTCTTTACGGATGTAACCTTTGGTGGTTGACCCATATCCGAGTGGAGTGCCGACGAGTGAGTTTATAGGCCGCAGAGTGGAGCGTTTTAGATTCGATCGCATCCACTTGGCCTAGGGTCCTCCATCGGGGTTATGGAAGTGATTTGCAAGACATTGCTAGAGGGGAGGCGCTGCGGAATCCCCCTGTATATAGCCGAATCGTTGTGTTCTCTCCTCGAAGCCTGTCACGCTTTACGGAAGTAACCTTTGGTGGTAGACCCATTTTCCGAGTGGGCACCGACGAGTGAGTCTTTAGGCCGCAGAGTGGTATGTTTCAGATTCTGATCCTATCCACTTGGCCTAGGGTCCTCCATCGTGGTTATGGAAGTGATTTCCAAGAAATTGCTAGAGGGGAGGCGCTGTGGAATCCCCACGTATATAGCTCAAATCATTGTGTTCTCTCCTCGAAGCACATCATGCTTTACTAAAGTAACCTTTGGTGGTTGACCCATTTTCCGAGTGGCATAGCACCGACGAGCGAGTCTTTAGGCCGCAGAGTGGAGCGTTTTAGATTCGATCGTATCCACTTGGCCTCGGGTCCTCCATCGGGGTTACAGTGATTTGCAAGACATTGCTAGAGGGGAGGCACTGCGCAAGCCCCCTGCGTATAGCTCTGGTTCATTGTGTTCTCTCTTCGAAGCCCGTCACGCTTTACGGAAGTAACTTTTGGTGGTTGACCCATATCCGTGTTGGCGCCCAGCGAGTGAGTTTTAGGCCTCGGGTGGAACGTTTGAGATTCCGAGCATATCCACTTGGCCTTGGGTCCTCCATCGGGGTTATGGAATTGATTTGCAAGACATTGTTAGAGGGGAGGCGCCGTAGAAGCCCCCTATATATAGCTCAGTTCGTTGTGTTCTCCCTTCGAAGCTTGTCACACTTTACGGATGTAACCTCCGGTGGTTGACCCATATCCGAGTGGGTGCCGACGAGTGAGTTTTTAGGCCGCATAGTGGAACATTTCAGATTCTGATTTTATCCACTTGGCCTGGGGTCCTCCATCGGGGTTACGGAGGTGATTTGCAAGACATTGCTAGAGGGGAGTCACTGCGCAAGCCCCATACATATAGCTCTGGTTCGTTGTGTTCTCTCTTCGAAGCCTGTCACGCTTTACGGAAGTAACCTCTAGTGGTTGATCCACATCCGAGTGGGCGCCGACGAGTGAGTTCTTAGGCCGCAGAGTGGAACGTTTCAGATTTTGATCGTATCCACTTGGCCTAGGGTCCTCCATCGGGGTTATGGAAGTGATTTGCAAGACATTGCTAGAGGGAGGGGAGGCGCGCTCATTCTACTTTTGTTTTACCTCTCGTCAAAAGCTTTTACTTTGTGCGGAAATATCCTTTGGAGGTCTATATGTGCCCTTTTTGGCAATGATGTGGAATGTTTCAGAATCTGATCGGATCTCACGTTGCCTAGGGTCCTCCGTTGGTCTTATTTTACGCGTTTTGTAAATGCTTCGAGGAGAAGGGTAGTAATCAAATCGGGTCGAGGTTGGCTAGTCCGATAGTCGTGCCCTTTGAACGTGCGTAGGGGCTATCTGGGTGGTAAGGATGTCCACGAGCGATCTTATAATTGAGGTGGTTGTGTGCATGGTGCATTACTGTGTGGCCTATGTTTATCGTGAGCAATTTTTCTTCAAGGTTTACGGTAAAGGGCTTCGTGCGGGGCGTGTTCCCGATGCCTATGAACCGAATCTCGTTGTCATGCGCTCACGGCCCTATGCGGTCTATCTACCCCCAAAGATGTGAAGTTTTACGAGGTTCTTGATGCCCCTGTCGTGTTTTTTCCGTGACATTTGATGCGCGACGGGTTCTTTGGAAAATCTCTAATGCTCGTCGGTGTTGAAAATGTTGGAAGCACGTGGAGATCTTGATGGTCTCCTACCTTTCCGCGTCGACATCCGAGCTCGAGGTGTGGGTTGATTCGATGTTTTACGAGAGAGGAGGAATTTGATATTTTTCTTTCGCATTTGTGCAGGTCTCGTCACGCCTTTTGAAGGCCTCTAACGTCCCGTGCGTGGAAGGGAGCTACAGTAGATCCTGCCGGTAGTCATATGCTTGTCTCAAAGATTAAGCCATGCGTGTCTAAGTATGAACTATTTCGGGATCGTGAAGCTGCGGATGGCTCATTAAATCAGTTATAGTTTCTTTGATGGTACCTTTACTACTCGGATAACCGTAATAATTCTAGAGCTAATACATGCGCAAAATCCCGACTCTTAGAAGGGACGCATTTATTAGATAAAAGGCAGGCGCGGCTTGCCCGCTACTAGTGATTCATGATAACTCGACGGATCGCACGGCCTTTGTCTTTGGCGACGCTTCATTTAAATTTATGCTCTAACAACTTTCGATGGTAGGATAAAGGCCTACCATGGTGGTGATGGGTGACGGAGAATTAGAGTTCGATTCCGGAGAGGGAGCCTGAGAAACGGCTGTCACATTCAAGGAAGGCAGCATACGCGCATCAAATTACCCAATCCTTCCACGCGGAGGTAGTGACAATAAATAACAATACTTGGGCTCATCGAGTGCAGTAATTGGAATGATTACAATCTAAATCCCTTAACGAGGATCCATTGGAGGGCAAGTCGGTAATTGGATCGTAGTTGGATCTTGGGTCGCCACGGTTGGTCTGCTTACTCGGTGTCCACTGGCCCTCATGTCCCTTACGCCGCCGGCGGCGTGCTCCTGGCCTTAATTGTCAAGGTCGCGGTTCCGGCGCCGTTACTTTGAAAAAAATTAGAGTGCTCAAAGCAAGCCTACGCTCTGAATACATTAGCATGGAATAACGTGATAGAGTCTCGGTCTGTTTCATTGGCCTTCGGGACCGAGTAATGATTAATAGGACTGTCGGGGCATTCGTATTTCATTATCGAGAGGTGAAATTCTTGGATGTACGGAAGGCGAACCATTGCATGAAAGCATTTGCCAAGGATGTTTTCATTAATCATGAACAAAGTTGCGGGCTCGAAGACGATCGAGATACCGTCCTAATCTCAAACATAAACGATGCCGACCGAGGATCGGCGGATGCGACTTAATTTGACTCAACACGGGAAACTTACCGAGTCCGGACATAGTAAGGATTGACAGTTGAGAGCTCTTTCTTGATTCTATGGGTGGTGGTGCATGACCGTTCTTAGTTGGTGGAGCAATTTGTCTGTTAATTCCGTTAACGAACAAGACCTCGGCCTGCTTAACTAGCTACGCAGTTTTTCTCCACCTGGTCCGAAGGTTCGGAAATCTTGCCAAATTGCATCGTGATGGGGATAGACCATTGCAATTATTGATCTTCAACGAGGAATTCCTAGTAAGCGTGAGTCATCAACTCACGTTGACTACGTCCTGCCCTTTGTACACACCGCTTTGTCACTCCTACCGATTGAATGATCCGGTGAAGTGTTCGGATCGTGACGACGGCGGTGGTTTCCGTCGCCGATGTTGCGAGAAGTTCATTGAACCTTATCATTTAGAGGAAGGAGAAGTCGTAACAAGGTTACCGTAGGTGAACTGCTTTGTAGGATCATTGTCGTTTTAAAAGCTGAATAGTGTAGGGTAGTGGGACTAGAGTTTTGGATGCTTTTCCCTTTGTAATGCCTCGGGGTCCCCTCGCTAGCTTTCTCTCGGGTGGGCGTTCCCGGTCTTCACAAGTTATTCTCTTGCGGTTCGGGTTATTACAAGGGCGAGTACCGTGTTGTCTACATTGTGGCTATGCGAGGGGCTCATTTTCGGCTGCAGTGGGTGCACCAGGTGACTCTGTTCGTCTGGCGATCCTGCTCCTTTACTGATCGAAGGGTCTGCAATTTCCACCTGCTATGCGGTTCCTTGCAAACGCCCGTGTAGCTGCTTTGCACTGTTGAACATTTTTCGAGTGCATGTAGCAGCTGCAACCCCCCGAAGTGTCACCGAGTAGGTAATGTCGTACAAATTATTTCGTGCCTTTGGGCGGGTGCACTGCGTGCGTCGTCACCGAGGCGGGGACGACCATCCACTGGTTCCGTTCTCATCTGTTCGGTCTTCGGCATTTCGACACTCCGGGCGAGGACACCCTTTCTCGATTTCCGTATGGGGCATCGCCTGGTTGTGGGGGCATCGAGTGGAGGTGCGTGTCGTAACACTCAACACATTGGTGCGGATTGCACGAGGATCGATAAATAGTTGTGCGGCACAATGCGCCATGTGCGCGTCGGATATCTCGGCTCTCACCACGATGAAGAATGTAGCAAAATGCGATACTTAGTCCGAATTGCGAGAATCCCGTGAATCATCGAGTCTTTGAACCGTTGAGTGTACCTCGTCGCGGCGAGTCTTGGATCGAAGCATGTGCCTTTGGCGGGCCCTCGGGCACTGCGTGCTCGTGGTCTGCAGCTTCACGAGCTTTCCGTCGACCCGTCTTGAAACACGGACCAAGGAGTCTAACATGTGTGCGAGTCGGCGGGTTTGGAAACTGCGAGGCGCAAGGCGATGATCGGCGAGAGCCCCTCTTTGGGGTGCACCGCCCGGCCGACCCTAATCTTCTCGTGAAGGGTTCGAGTGCGAGCACACTGTTGGGACCCAAAAGATGGTGAACTATGCACGAGCAGGAGAAGCCGAGAGGAAACTCTAGTGGAGGCTTGCAGCGATATCTTGGCGTGTAAATCGTTTGTCGACTTGGGTATAGGGCGAAAGACTAATCGAACCGTCTAGTAGTTGGTTTCCTCCGGTTTCCCTCGGGATAGGCGGAGTTCACGCGTGAGTTTTATCGGGTAAAGCAAATGATTAGAGGCATCGGGGGCGTAACGCCCTCGACCTATTCTCAAACTTTAAATAGGTAAGGTGGCGCGGCTGCTCCGTTGAGCCGCACCACAGAATCGCGAGCTCCAAGTGGGCCATTTTTGGTAAGCAGAATTGGCGATACGGGATGAACCGAAAGTCGAGTTACGGTGCCAAATTGCATGCTAACCTAGATCCCACAAAGGGTGTTGGTTGATTAAGACAACGAGAATCGGTGGTCATGGAATTCAAATCCGCTAAGGAGTATGTAACAACTCGGCCGTCGGGGCAAGTGCCAGGCTCCGATGAGTAGGAGGACGCGGGGGTTATTGCGAAACCTTGGCGCGAGCACAGGTGGGTGGCCCCGGTGCAGATCTTGGTGGTAGTAGCAAATATTCAAATGAGAACTTTGAAGAGTGAAGTGGGGAAAGGTTCCATGTGAACAACACTTGGACATGGGTTAGTCGATCCTAAGAGATGGGGAAGTCCTGTATCAAGGCCGCACTTTGCGCGATCATCGAAAGGGAATCAGGTTAATATTCACGAACAGGGACGTGGCGGTGGGCACAATGTTAGGAAATCCGGAGACGTTGGCGAGGGCCCCGAGAAGATTTATTTTTCTTTTAACACCTTCCCACCACGAAATCGGTTCAACTCGGAGATAGGGTCCAATGGCCGGAAGAGCACCGCACGTCCTGCGGCAGTCTCCGGTGCACCTTCGGCGGCCCTTGAAAATCTAGAGGACCGAGTACCATTCACGCCCGGTCGTACTCATAACCGCATCAGGTCTCCAAGGTGAACAACCTCTCGTCAATAGAATAATGTAGGTAAGGGAATTCGGCAAAATGGATCCGTAACCTCGGGAAAAGGATTGGCTCAGGAGGGTGGGCCTAGGGTCTGCGCCTTAAACTGCGGGTGCTCTTGTCGGCCTACCCGAGCTGCTTCCAGCGGCGGGGTAGGCCGTCAGCGTGCTGTCGGGTGACGGGCGCGAGATGCTCCCTTGTGGGGGCTTTCCTAGGTGGTGAACAACAACTTCGAATCTGGTACGGACAAGGGAATCTAACTATTTAATTAAAACAAAGCATTGCGATGCTCGCTGCAGATGATCTTGACGCGTAATTTGATTTCTACCCAGTGCTCTGAATGTCAAAGTGAAGAAATTCAACCAAGCACGGGTAAACGGCGGGAGTAACTATGACTCTCTTAAGGTAGCCAAATGCCTCGTCTTCTAATTAGTGACGCGCATGAATGGATTAACGAGATTCCCACTTGTCCCTATCTACTATCTAGCAAAACCACAGCCAAGGGGAACGGGCTTGGCGGAATCAACGGGAAAGAAGACCCTTTTGAGCTTGACTCTAGTCCGACTTTGTGAAATGACTTGAGAGGTGTAGAATAAGTGGGAGCCGTTTCGGTCTGCAAGTGAAATAACACTACTTTTAAAGTTATTTTACTTATTCCGTGAGGCGGGAATGGGGCAATGCCCCTTGTTTTTGGCCTTAAGGTGCATCATGGCATGCCGATCTAGGCGGAAGACATTTTCGAGTGGGGAGTTTGGCTGGGGCGGTACATCTATTAAAAGATAATGCGGGTGTCCTAAGATGAGCTCAACCGAGAAAAGAAATCTCGTGTGGAAAAAAGGGTAAAAGATCATTTGATTTTGATTTTCATACATATACAAACCGTGGCGTAGCCTATCGATCCTTTAGACTTTCGAAATTTAAAGCTAAAGGTGTCAAAAAAATTTACCACGAGGATAAGCGGCTTGTGGCACCAAGCGTTCATAGCGACGTTACTTTTTGATCCTTCGATGTCAGCTTTCCTATCATTGTGAAGCAGAATTCACCAAGTGTTGGATTGTTCACCCACCAATAGGGAACGTGAGCTGGGTTTAGACCGTCGTGAGATAGGTTTTTTTACCCTACTTTGATGATTCGCGTTACGATAGTAATTCAACTTAGTAGGAGAGGAACCATTGATTCTCACATTTGGTCATCGCGCTTGGTTGAAAAGCCAGTGGCGCGAAGCTACCATGTGTTGGATTATGACTGAATGCCTCTAAGTCAGAATCCACGCTAGATGCGGCGCATCTCTCTCTCCGATTGCATCGTGACCCGCAGTAGGGGTGCTCTTGCGCCCCAGGGGCACGTGTGTCATTTGCGACCTCCGGTCGGTCTGCAACAAAGCTGTCTGGGAAACCTTGTATAACAATTTCAAGTGGTCGGCGAGAAGAATCCTTTGAGATGACTTAAATAAGTGACGAAGTATTGTAAGCGGCAGAGTGGCCTTTCGCCACGATCCACTGAGATTCAGCCCTTTGTCGCCTCGATTCGCACAACCCGAGACTGGTTGAAGAGTGGGGTTTCCACACAGCAGATGCGACCTTCTTCTCCTTTTTCCCAAGTATAGGAGGAGGAGGAGTGGGGTTTCCGGAGAAGAGATGCGATTCTTTTCTTTTTGCCCAAGTATAGAAGAAGAAGAAGAAGTGGGGTTTCCGGCGGAGAGATGCAATCTTCTGCTCTCTATTTTTTTTTTGCTCAAGTATAAAAGGAGAAGAAGAGGTGGGGTTTCCGGCGAAGAGATGCGATCTCCTCCTCTCTCTTTTTTTTTTTCCCAAGTATAGAAGAAGAAGAAGAGGTGGGGTTTCCGGCGAAGAGATGCCATCTTCTGCTCTCTCTCTTTTTTTTTTTTGCCCAAGTATAGAAGGAGAAGAAGAGGTGGGGTTTCCGGCGAAGAGATGCGATCTCCTCCTCTCTCGTTTTTTTTTTTTTTCCCAAGTATAGAAGAAGAAGAAGAGGTGGGATTTCCGGCGAAGAGATGCGATCTCCTCCTCTCTCTTTTTTTTTTTTGCCCAAGTATAGAAGAAGAAGAAGAGGCGGGGTTTCCGGCAAAGAGATGCGATCTCCTCCTCTCTCTCTTTTTTTTTTGCCCAAGTATAGAAGAAGAAGAAGAGGTGGGGTTTCCGGCGAAGAGATGCGATCTCCTCCTCTCTCTCTCTTTTTTTTTGCCCAAGTATAGAAGAAGAAGAAGAGGTGGGGTTTCCGGCGAAGAGATGCGATCTCCTCCTCCTTTTTGCCTAAGCATAGAAGAAGTGGGGTTTCCGGAGAAGAGATGCGGTCTCCTCTTCTTCTTTTTGCCTAAGCATAGAAGAAGTGGGGTTTCCAGAGAAGAGATGCGATCCCCTCTTCTTCTTTTTTGCCTAAGCATAGAAAAACTCCGGAGAAGAGGTGTGATCTCCTTTCTTTTTCTTTTTGCCTAAGCATAGAAGAAAGTGGGGTTTCCAGAGAAGAGATGCGATCTCCTTTATTCCCCAAGTATAAAGTGGGGTTTCCAGAGAAGAGATGTGTTTTTTTTTCCCAAGTATAAAGTGGGGTTTCCAGAGACGAGATGTGTTTTTTTTTTTCAAACTATAAAGTGGGGTTTCCAAAGAGGAGAGGTGCTTTTCTCCCTGAGGTGTTTCTTTTTCCAAGTACAAAGTGGGGTTTCCATGGAGGAGATGTGCTTTTTTTTCCAAAGTATAAAAGTGGGGTTTCCGCAGAGCAGAGGTAGTTTTCTTCCTGGGTATAAAGTGTGGTTTCCACAGAGCAGAGGTGTTTTTCTTTCCAAGTATAAAGTGGGGTTTCCACGGAGGAGACGTGTTTCTTTTTCCAAGTAAAAAGTGGGGTTTCCACGGAAACTTTTGTGTGCGTGTGTCTTCTTTTTTTTTCAAAATTATAGAGTGGGGTTTCCACCCAGACGCCGAGCTGCAGTGGCGAATAGGGGATTGTGCCCCAAGATGCCCAAGCTAATGATGCATTCGGTGAGCCAAGTTTGGCGAGTTGATCCTCGGGAAGCTCGCCTGGGAGCCCGCCGAGCAGCGCGCCCATGAACTCACCGGTACCTCTCCCGTGAGCTCGCCAAGTAGTGCGGTTGTGACCAGCTCGCCGGGTAGCTCGCATAGCATCTCGCTCGGGAGCTCGCCTGGAAGCCCGCCCTACAGCTCGCCTCAGAGCTCACCTTGCCAACTCGCCTTGAGCTCGTCTAGTAGCTCGCCTGTGAGCTCACCTCGGAGTTCGTCGACCAGCTCGCTTGGGAGCTCGCCACATAGCTCACCCGGGAGCTCTCGCGACAGCTCGCCTTGCCAACTCATCCGGCAGCTCGCCTCGAAGCTTTACCGGGGAGCTCGCCTTAGAGCAGCTTGTCGGGGAGCTCGCCGAACAGCTCACCAAGCAGCTTGCGTGGGAGCTCACCGAGCAGCTCGCCTGGGAGCTCGCGGAGCAGCTCGGTTGGGAAATCTTCTAGGGAGTAGCTCGGTTGGGAGATCTTCTCGGAGCTCACCGAGCAACTCGACTTGAGCTCGCTTGTGAGCTCGTCGAGTAGCTCTTCTGGTAGTAGCTCGTCGGGGAGCTCGCCAAACAACTCGCCAAGTAGCTCACATGGGAGCTCACCAGGGAGCTCGGCAAGCAGCTCGCCCAGGAGCTCGTCGAGCAGCTCGGCTTCAGCTCACCCTGGAGCTCATCGAGCAACTCGCCTGGGAGCTCACCTTGCCAACTCACCTTGCCAACTCACCTTGAGCTCACCTGTAAGCTCACCTCGGAGTTCGTCGAGCAGCTTACCTGGAGCTCGCAGCGCAGCTCGCTCGGGAGCTCACCGAGCAGCTCTCTCGGGAGATCACCCTGCAGCTCACCCAGTAGCTCACCGGGAGGTCGTCAAACAACTCACCTTACCAACTCGCCCCTAGCTTACTAGGCAACTCACCTTGCTAACTCGTCTGGCAGCTCACTTATAAGATTGCCGACAAGCTCACCCTATAGCAACTTGCCGCGGAGCTTACCTTGGTGCTCGCCAAACAGCTTACCTGGGATCTCACCGAGTAGCTCGCATGGGAGCTCGCAGTTCAGCTTCCACGTTAGCTCGTAGAGCAGCTCGGCTGAGAGCTCGCCTAGTACCTCGCCAAACAGCTCCCATGAGAGTAGCTCGCCTGGGAGCTCACCGAGAAGCTCACCTATGAGCTGGGCATGGAGCTTGCCAAGTAGCTCGCCAAGGAGCTCGACTTGAGCTTGCCCGGAAACTCACGTGGGAGCTTTCCGACAGCTCGCCTGCAGCTCACTCGAGCAGCTCCACATGAGCTCGCCCAGGAGCTCGTCAAGTAGCTCTCCTGAAAACTCGCATGGGAGCTCACCTGTCAGCTCGCCTTTCCAGCTCACCTTACCAACTCGCCTTGAGTTCGTTTGGTAGCTCGCCTCGGAGTTCATCGAGAAGCTAGCCAAGTAGCTCACACGGGAGCTCACCGAGCGACTTGCCAAGTAGGCTAACTTGAGCTCGCGAGCAGCTCGCCGAGTAACATCTAACCGGGAGCTCGCCAAGTAGCTCGCTTGGGAGCTCACCGAACAGCTCGCCAAGTAGCTTGCCTGGGAGCTCACCGATCAGCTCACCTGGGAGCTCATCGGGTAACTCACTGGGAGCCCACCTGACAACTTGCCTTGCCAACTCGCCTTGAGCTCGTCTGGTAGCTCGCATGTAAGCTCACCTCAGAGATTACCTACAAGCTCGCCTCGAGTTCGTCGAGCTGCTCGACCTAGAGCAGCTTGTCGGGAGCTCACCGAACAACTCACTTGGGAGGGCACGAGGCCTATTTTGGGAGCTCGCCAAGTAGATCATCAAGTAGCTCGCATGGAAACTCACCTGGGAGCTCGCCTTGCCAACTCACCTTGAGCTCGCTAAGGAGCTCACCATGCCAACTCACCTTGAGCTCATTTGGTAGCTCACCTCGGAGTTCGTCGAGCAGCTCACTGGCGGCTTGCGGCACGGCTCACACATGAGCTTGCTTGAAGCAACGGCGGCACGGAGCTCGCAGCGACTCATCTTGCCAACTCATCTGGAAAATCACCTGTAAGATTGCTGACAAGCTCACCCTATAGCAGCTTGCCATGGAGCTTGCCTTGGTGCTCGCCGTACAGCTCGCCAAACAGCTTGCCTACGATCTCGGTTGGGGAGCTCGCCAAAGCGACTTCTTTAGGGAGGTCACCGAGCGGCTCACGCACAGGAGTTCGCGGAGCTGCTCCACTGGGAGCTCTTTAGGGAGCTCGCCAAGCAGCTCGACTCGAGCTCACACGGGAGCTCATTGAGCAGCTCGCATGGAAACTCACCTGGGAGCTCACCTTTCCAACTCGCCTTGAGCTCGCTAAGGAGCTCACCTTGCCAACTCACCTTGAGCTCATTTGGTAGCTCACCTCGGAGGTCATCGAGCAGCTCGCCTAGCAGCTCGCAACGTAGCTCACTCGAGAGATCACCCTGACAGCTCGCCTTACCAACTCATCGGCATCTCACTGTAAGGCTGGCAGACAAGCTCACCCTATAGCAGCTTACCTCGGAGCTTTCCTTGGTGCTCGCCATACAGCTCGCCAAACAGCTTGCCTAGGATCTCACCGAGCAGCTCGCATGGGAGCTCGCGGTTCTGCTCCCAAGGGAGCTCGCGAGCAACTCGGCTGAGAGCTCGCCGAGTAGCTCGCCAAACAGCTCCCATGGGAGCTCACCGAGCAGCTCACCCGAAAACTCGCATGGGAGCTCACCTTACCAACTCGCCTTGAGCTCATCTGGTAGCTCACCTCAGATTTCGTCGAGCAGCTCGCCAAGTAGCTCACCCGGGAGCTCGCCAAGTACCTTGCCTGGGTGCTCACCGATCAGCTCGACTCGAGCTCACCCGGGAGCTCGTCGGGTAACTCACCTGGGAGCTCTCCTGACAGCTCGCCTTGCCAACTCGCCTTGAGCTCGCCTTGCCAACTCGCCTTGAGCTCATCTGGTAGCTCGCATGTAAGCTCACCTTAGAGATTACCGACAAGCTCACCTCGGAGTTCATCGAGCTGCTCGACCTAGAGCAGCTTGTCGGGAGCTCGCCGAACAGCTTGCTTGGGAGGTCACCGAGCAGCTCGCCTTTGAGCTCGCCTGGGAGCTCGAGGAGCAGCTCCGCTGGGAGCTCTTTTGGGAGCTCGCCAAGCAGCTCGACTTGAGCTCGCACGGGAGCTCATCGAGCAGCTCGCATGGAAACTCACATGGGAGTTCGCATTCATCTCGTTTGGTAGCTCACCTGTAATCTCGCCTCGGAGTTCATCGAGCGGCTCACCTAGTAGCTTGCCACATACCTCACAACGCAGCTCACTCGGGAGCTCGCGAGCAACTTGCATGACTCACCTTGCCAACTCGTGCAGCGGCATGCTGTAAGATTGCCGACACGCTCACCCTATAGCAACTTGCCGTGGAGCTTGCCTTTATGCTCGCCGTATAGCTCGCAGAGTAGCTCGGGCCGTGAGCTCGCCGAGTAGCTCGCCAAACAGCTCCCATGGGACCTCATCGAGTAACTCACCTAGGAGCTCGACAAGCGCTCGCCAGGAGCTCACCGAGCGGCTCGACTTGAGCTTG
This sequence comes from Taxus wallichiana var. yunnanensis, assembly GCA_018340775.1. NCBI lineage: Eukaryota > Viridiplantae > Streptophyta > Pinopsida > Cupressales > Taxaceae > Taxus > Taxus wallichiana. Next base: position 29,360,022 of record CM031234.1, on the reverse strand, counting down.
CCCGAAACTCACAGGGTGCTTGCCAGCGGCTCGCCTTGCCCACTCAGCGGTTCGACTTGAGCTCGCCCGGGAGCTCATCAAACAAGTCACCCGAAAACTTCGCATGGGAGCTCACCTCTCGGCTCACCTTGCCAAATCACCTTGAGCTCGTCACGGTAGCTCACCTCGAAGTTCGTCGGCAGCTATCCAAGTAGCTCACAAGTAGCTCGCCGAGTAACATCTCACCGGAGCTCACCAAGTAGCTTCGCTTGGGAGCTCGCGAGCAGCTTGCCAAGTAGCTTGCACGGGAACTCACCGATCAGGCTCGACTCGAGCTTCCCTGGGAGGTCATCGGGTAATTCACACAGGGAGCTCGCCTTGCCAACTCACCTTGAGCTTGTCTGGTAGCTCGCATGTAAGTTTACCTAAGAGATTACCGACAAGCTCACCTCGGAGTTCGTCAAGTCAAACACATTCGACCTAGAGCAGCTTGTTGGGAGCTCATCAAACGGCTCGCTTGGGAGGTCACCGAGCGGCTCACCTTTGAGCTCGCGCACGGAGCTCGCGGGCAACTCCGCTGGGGAGCTCTTTTGGGAGCTCGCCGTACTCGCCAAGTAGCTCACATGGGAGCTCGCCAAGCAGCTCGACTTGAGCTCGCACGGGAGCTCATCGAGCATCACGCCTTGAAGCTCACCTTGCCAACTCGCCTTGAGCTTGCTAAGGAGCTCACCTTTCCAACTCGCCTCGAGCTTGTTTGGTAGCTCACCTGTAAGCTCGCCTCAGAGTTCATCGAGCAGCTCGCGTGGCAACCCGCAACGCAGCTCTCGCGGGAGCTCGCCGAGCAACTCGCATGGGAGCTCGCCTGATAGCTCGCCTTGCAAACTCGTCGGGGAGCTCACCTAAGAGCTCGCATTGCTAACTCATCAGGGAGCTCACCTGTAAGATTACTGACAAGCTCACCCTATAGCAGCTTGCTGCGGAGCTTTCCTTGGTGCTCGCCATACATCTCATCAAACAGCTTGCACAGGATTTCACCGAGCACTCACATGGGAGCTCGCGGTTCACTCGCGTGGGAGCTCATGGGCGATTCGGTGAGAGCTAGCCGAGTAGCTCACCAAATAGCTCCTATGGGATCTCACCTAGGAGTTGAGCATGGAGCTCGGCAAGCAGCTCGCCAAGGAGCTCACCGGGCAGCTCGACTTGAGCTTTCCCAGAAACTCACCTGGGAGCTTGCCGACAGCTCGCCTTGCCGGCTCACCGGGCAGCTCGACTTGAGCTCGCCCAGGAGCTCGTCAAGCAGCTCGCCTGAAAACTCGCACGGGAGCTCGCCTTGCCAACTCGCCTTGAGCTCGTCTGGTAGCTCGCCTCGGAGTTCGTCGAGCAGCTCGCCAAGTAGCTCGCACTGGGAACTCACCGAGTAGCTCACCGAGTAGGCTAACTTGAGCTCGCGAGTAGCTCGCCGAGTAACATCTCACCGGGAGCTCGCCAAATAGCTTGCCAGTAGTAGCTTACAGGAGCTCAGCTGATCACTCAAATTGAGCTCGCTTTGGAGCTCATCGGGCAACTCGCCTTGCCAACTCGTCTTGAGCTCGTCTCGGTAGCTCGCATGTAAGCTTCACCTCACAGTTACATGATAATCTTGCCTCGAGTTCGTCAAGCTACTCGACCTAGAGCAGCGGCTTGTCGGGAGCTCATTGAACAACTCACTTAGGAGGTCACCGAGCAGCTCGCCTTTGAGCTCGCCCTTTGGGAGCTCATAGAGTAGCTCCGCTGGGATCTCTTTTGGGAGCTTGTCGTACTCGCTAATTAGCTCACATGGGATCTCACCAAGCAGCTCGACTTGAGCTTGTACGGGAGCTCATTGAGCAGCTCGAATAGAAACTCACACAGGAGCTCACCTTGAGCTCGCTAAGGAGCTCACCTTACGAACTCGCTTTGAGCTCGTTTGGTAGCTCACCTGTAAGCTCACCTCGGAGTTCATCAAGCGGCTCACCACGTAGCTCACAACGCAGCTCGCCTGGGAGCTCACCTGACAGCTCACCCTATAGCAGCTTGCCGTAGAGATTGCCTTAGTGCTCGCTGTAACACTCACCAAACAGGCTTGCACGGGATCTCACCAAGTAGCTCGCGCATGGGAGCTCGCGAGTAGCTCCGCCGAGAGCTCACCAAGTAGCTCGCCAAATAGCTCCCATGGGAGCTCACTGAGCAGCTCACCTGGGAGCTCACCGAGCAGCTCACCTAGGAGCTCGGCATGGAGCTCGCCAAGGAGCTTGCCGGGTAGCTCGACTTGAGCTTGCCCAGAAACTCACCTGGGAGCTTGCCGACAGCTCACCTTGCCAGCTCACCGAGCAGCTCGACTTGAGCTCACCCAAGAGCTCGTCAAGCAGCTCGCCTGAAAACTCGCATGGGAGCTCGCCTGTCAGCTCACCCAAAAACTCCCACGGGAGCTCGCTGTCACCTCGCATGGTCCGAAAGGTTTGGGAAATCTTTCCAAATTACATCATGATGGGGATAGACCATTGCAATTATTGATCTTCAACGAGGAATTCCTAGTAAGTGCGAGTCATCATCTCACGTTGACTACGTCCCGCCCTTTGTACACACCCGCCCCGTACCTTCCCTTTGTACACAACATTCCTTCCAAATGCCCGTGGTCGCTTTGCAAACCGTCGAACATTTATCGGTCTTAAAAGTAGCTACACCCCAAGTGTCACCGGAAGGTTATGCCGTATAAATTATTTCGTGCCTTTGGGCGGGTGCACTCGCATTGCGTACATCGCTAGGCGGGATGACCATCCACTGTTCCGTTCTCATTTGTTTAGTCTCCGGCCTTTCGACACTTCGGCGCGGGGACACCCTTTCTCTGATTTCCCCCACGGGGCATCGCCTCTGGTTACGGGGCGTCGAGTGGAGGTGCGTCTCATAACACTCAACGCATTGGTGTGCATTGCACCAAGGATCTGATAAATAGTTGTGTGGGCTGCGTGCCATGTGCGCCTCAGACTCACGGTGCCACTTAAATACGGCTCTCAGTGGATATCTATCTCATCTCTCGCCACGATGAAGAATGTAGCAAAATGTGATACTTAGTGTGAATTACAGAATCTCGTGAATCATCGAGTCTTTGAACACAAGTTGCGCTTGAGGCCTCGGCCGAGGGCATGTCTGCTTGGGCGTCGCACTCTAAAATCGACTTCCCCGTTCCTCGGTGGGAGGATCAGAGATGGCTATTCATGCCCACTAGCGGCGCGGTCGGCTTAAATGGGCACGATATTTGTGGCCGATGTCACGATGAGCGGTGGCCAATGTTGGTCGGCGTTGGATTGTGGCATGAGGTCACGGATTTGTGCGGAACTTTACTCGTTCTTAGTCGCGAATCTTCCGTGGGAGGGTGCGTCCCAACTTTCACGGCCCAGTCGGGCATGAGTACCCGCTAAGTTTGAGCATATCACTAAGCGAAGGAAAAGAAACTTACCAGATTCCCCTAGTAACGACTAGCGAACCGGGAAGAGCCCAAAGCATGAAAATCACCGATCTACGTGCCGAATTGTAGTCTCGTAGAAGCGTCCTCAACGATGGGTGGGCCCAAGTCCCCGGAAGGGGGCACTGGAGATGGTGAGAGCCCCGTCGGGCTCTGGACACTTTGTTACACCATGAGGCACTGTCGGTGAGTTGGGTTGTTTGGGAATGCAGCCCTAATCGGGTGGTAAATTCCGTCCAAGGCTAAATACGGGTGAGAGACCAATAGCGAACAAGTACCGTGAGGGAAAGATGAAAATGAATTTGAAAAGAGAGTTAAATAGTGCTTGAAATTTTCAAGAGGGAAGCGGATGGACGCCGACGATGTTCCCCAGTCGGATGCGGAACGGTGTGAGCCGGTTCGCTAGTCAGCTCGGGGAGTGCGTCAACATGGGCCATCGTGGCAGCACAAGCATGGCTTTTGGGCTGTTGAGTGTACCTCCGTCATGGTGGTTGTGGAATGAAGCGTGCACCTTTGGTGGGCCCTCGAGCACCTGCATGCTCATGGCACTGGCTTGCGGGCTTTCCATCCGACCCGTCTTGAAACATGGACCAAGGAGTCTAACATGTGTGTGAGTCGGCGGGTTTGGAAATCCACGAGGCGCAAGGAAGCTGACTAGCGAGAGCCCCTCTTTGGGGTGCACCACCAATCGACCTTGATCTTCTGTGAAGGGTTCAAGTGTGAGCACACCTGTTAGGACCCGAAAGATGGTGAACTATGCCGAGGGGTGAAGCCGAGGAAACTCTAGTAGAGGCCGAAGCGATCGACATGCATATAGTTCGTCGACTTGTGTATAGGGGTGAAAGACTAATCGAACCATCTAGTAGCTGGTTTCCTCCGAAGTTTCCCTCGGAAAGCTGGAGTTCACGCATGAGTTTTATCGGGTAAAGAAAATGATAAGAAACATCGGGCGTAACGTCCTCGACCTATTCTCAAACTTTAAATAGGTAAGGCGGCACGATTGCTCCATTGAGCCGCACCACGGAATTGTGAGCTCCAAGTGGGCCATTTTTGGTAAGTAGAATTGGCGATGCAGGATGAACCGAAAGTCGAGTTACGGTGTCAAATTATGTGCTAACCCAGATCCCACAAAGGGTGTTGGTTGATTAAGACAGCAGGATGGTGGTCATGGAAGTTAAAATCCGCTAAGGAGTGTGTAACAACTCACCTGTTGAATCAACTAGCCCAAAAAATGGATGGCGCTGAAGCGTGTAACCTATACTCGGCCATCGGGGCAAGTGCCGCTCCGATGATTAGGAGGATGCGGAGGTTGTTCGAAACCTTGGGTACGAGCCTGGGTGGATTGGCCCCCGGTGCAGATCTTGGTGGTAGTAGCAAATATTCAAATGAGAACTTTGAAGACTGAAGTGGCGAAAGGTTCCATGTGAATAACACTTGGATATGGGTTAGTCGATCCTAAGAGATGGGGAAGTCATGTATCAAGGCTGCACTTTGCGAGATCATCGAAAGGGAATCAGGTTAATATTCCCAAACCGGGATGTGGCAAAGGGCGGAAACGTTAGGAAATTCGGAGATGTCGGCGGGGACCCCGGAAGAGTTATCTTTTCTTTTAACAACTCGCCACCTTGAAATCAGTTCAACCGAGAGATAGGGTCCAGCTGGAAGAGCACCACACGTCTGCAGATTGTTTGGTGTGCCTTCACCCCTTTGAAAATCTGGAGGACCGAGTACCATTCATGCCCGGTCATACTCATAACCGCATTAGGTCTCCAAGGTGAACAACCTCTGGTCAATAACACAATGTAGGTAAGGGAAGTCAGTAAAATGGATCCATAACTTTGGGAAAAGGATTGGCTTTGAAGGCTAGGGCTAGGGGTCTGCGCCTTAAACTCATGGGATGTTTTCGGCTGCCGCCAGAGCTACTTCCGCGGCGAGGGCGGGCCGTCACGTTCCTATTGGGCGATGGGTGCAGGACGCTCCCCTTGTGGGGGCTTTCCCTTGGTAGCGAAAAACCAACTCAGAACTGGTACGGACAAGGGAAATCTGACTGTTTAATTAAAACAAAGCATTGCGATGGTCCCTGCGGATGCTGATGTAATGTGATTTTTGCCAAGTGCTCGAATGTAAAATCAAGAAATTCAAACAAGCTTGGGTAAAGGCTTGGCGGAATCGGTAGGGAAAGAAGACCTGTTGAGCTTGAATCTAGTCGACTTTGTGAAATGACTTGAGAGGTGTACAATAAGTGGGAGCCGTTTCGGTGCAAGTGAAATACCACTACTTTTAACGTTATTTTACTTATTCCATAAAGGCGGGGACGGGGCAATGCCCCTATTTTTTGTCTTAAGGTGCGTCAAGGCGTGCCAATCTAGGCGGAAGACATTGTCGGTGGGGAGTTTGGTCACAGGCGGCACATCTATTAAAAGATAACACACGTGTCCTAAGATGAGCTTAACAAGAACAAAAATCTCGTGTGGAACAAAAGGGTAAAAGCTCATTTTATTTTTATTTTCAGTACGAATACAAACCGTGAAATCATGGCCTATCGATCCTTTAGACTTTCAGAATTTGAAGCTAGAGATGCAATCTCCTCCTCTCTTTTTTTTTTGCCCAAGTATAGAAGAAGAAGAAATGGGGTTTCAAAAAAGAGATGCGATCTCCTTCTCTCTCTTTTTTTTTTTGCCCAAGTATAGAAGAAGAAGAAGAAGTTGGGTTTCCGGTGAAGAGATGCAATCTCCTCCTCCTTTTTGCCAAAGCATAGAAGAAGTGGGGTTTCCAGAGAAGAATTGTGGTCTCCTCTTCTTCTTTTTGCCTAAGCATAGAAGAAGTGGGGTTTCCAGAGAAGAGATGCAATCTCCTCTTCTTCTTTTTACCTAACCATAGAAGAAGTGGGGTTTCCAGAGAAGAGATGTGATCTCATTTATTCCCCAAGTATAAAGTGGGGTTTCCAGAGAAGAGATGTGTTTTTTTTTTTCTAAGTATAAAGTGGGGTTTCCAGAGACGAGATGTTTTTTTTTTTCAAACTATAAAGTGGGGTTTCCAAAGAGGAGAGTTGCTTTTCTTCCCGAGGTGTTTCTTTTCCAATCACAAAGTGGGATTTCCATGGAGGAGATATGTTTTTTTTTTTCCAAAGTATAACAATGGGGTTTCCGCAAAGCGCAGGTAGTTCTCTTCCTAGGTATAAAGTGGGGTTTCCACAGAGGAGAGGTGTTTTTCTTTCCAAGTATAAAGTGGGGTTTCCACGGAGGAGACGTGTTTATTTTTCCAAGTAAAAAGTGGGGTTTCCACGGAAACTTTTGTGTGCGTGTGTTTTTTTTTCAAATTATAGAGTGGGGTTTCCACCCAGACACCGAGCTGCAGTGGTGAATAGGGGATTGTGCCCCAAGATTCCTAAGCTAATGATGCATTCGGTGAGCCAAGTTTAGCGAGTTGATCCCCGAGAAGCTCGCCTGGGAGCCCACCGAGCAGCGCGCCCACGAACTCACCCAGCAGCTCTCCTGTGAGCTCGCCGAGTAGCTCGGCCATGAGCAGCTCGCGAGGTAGCTCGCATAGTAGCTCACTCGGGAGCTCACTCCAAATCCAGCCCCGTAGCTCGCATGACACTCACCTCGAGCTCACGTTGGATTGTGGCATGAGGTCATGGATTTGTGCGAACTTTACTCATTGTTAGTCGCGACTCTTACTGGGAGGGTGCATCCCAACTTTCACGGCCCCAGGTCAGTTGTGAGTACCCGCTAAGTTTAAGCATATCACTAAGCGGAGGAAAAGAAACTTACCAGGATTCCCCTAGTAATGGGGAGCGAATCGGGAAGAGCCCAAAGATGAAAATTGGCCAATCTACGTGCCGAATGTACTCTGTAGAAGCGTCCTCAGCGATGAACCGGGCCCAAGTCCCCTAGAAGGGGGTGTTGGAGAGGGTGAGAGCCCCGTTGGGCTTGGACCCTGTTGCACCAAAAGGCATTGTCGGCGAGTAAGGTTGTTTGGGAATGCAGCCCTTATCGGGTGGTAAATTTTGTCCAAGGCTAAATACGGGTGAGAGGCCGATGTGAACAAGTACCACGAGGGAAAGATGAAAAGGACTTTGAAAAGAGAGTTAAAGAGTGCTTGAAATTGTCGGGAGGGAGCGGATGGAGGTCGGCAATGCTCCCCAATTGGATGCGGAATGGTGTGAGACGATTCGCTACTCGGCTTGGGAGTGCGTCGGCGCAGGGCCGTCTTGGCGGCACAAGCACGGATTTTGGGCCGTTGAGTGTACCTCCTTCGCGGCGGTCATGGAATGAAGCATGCGCCTTTGGCGGGCCCTTGGGCACCTATGCGCTCATGGCATCTTAAGCTGCGGGGCTTTCCATTTGACCCGTCTTGAAACACAGACCAAGGAGTCTAACATGTGTGTGAGTCGGGCGGGTTTGGAAACCCATGAGGCGCAAGGAAACCGACTCGCGAGCCCCTCTTTGGGGTGCACCGATGACCGACCTTGATCTTCTGTGAAGGGTTTGAGTGCGAGCACACCTGTTGGGACCCGAAAGATGGTGAATTATGCCTGAGTAGGGTGAAGCCAAAGGAAACTCTGCTGGAGGCCCGCAGCGATACTCACATGCAAATTGTTCGTCGACTTGGGTATAGGGCGAAAGACTAATTAAACAGTCTAGTAGCTAGTTTCCTCCAAAGTTTCCCTCAGGATAGCTAGAGTTCACGTGTGAGTTTTATAGGGTAAAGAAAATGATTAGAGGCATCGGGGCGGAACGCCCTTGACCTATTCTCAAACTTTAAATAGATAAGGCGCGCGGCTGCTCCGGATTGAGCCGTACAGCAAGGAATTGTGAGCTCCAAGTGGGCCATTTTTGGTAAGTAGAATCGGGCGTTGTAGGATGAACTGAAAGTTGAGTTACGGTGCCAAATTATGCGCTAACCTAGATCCCACAAAGGGTGTTGGTTGATTAAGACAACAAGACCGTGGTCATGGAAGTCAAAATCCACTAAGGAGTGTGTAACAACTCACCTGTTGAATCAACTAGCCCCGAAAATGGATGGCGGCGAGCGCGCAACCTATACTCGGTCGTCGGGGCAAGTGCCAAGCTCCGGCGAGTAGGAGGACGCAGAGTTGTTGCGAAACCTTGGGCACGATCTGGTTGAATCGCCCCTGCATGCGAGATCTTGGTGGTAGTAGCAAATATTCAAATGAGAACTTTGAAGACTGAAGTGGGGAAAGGTTCCATGTGAACAGCACTTGGACATGGGTTAGTCGATCCTAAGAGATGGGGAAGTCCTGTATCAAGGCCGCACTTTGCGCGATCATCGAAAGGGAATCGGGTTAATATTCCCGAACCGGGACGTGGCCATGACGACAACGTTAGGAAATTTGGAGACGTCGGTGGGGGCTTTGGGAAGAGTTATCTTTTCTTTTAACACTTCTGTCCACCACGAAATTGGTGCACCTTCCGTGGCCCTTGAAAATCTGGAGGACCGAGTACCGCTTCACACCGGTCGTACTCATAACCCCATCGGTTCTCGAAGGTGAACAACCTCTAGTCAATAGAATAATGTAGGTAAGGGAAGTTGGCAAAATGGATCCATAACTTTGGGAAAAGGATTGGCTCTGAGGGCTGGGCCTAGGGGTCTACACCTTAAACCTATGGGATCTTTGTCGGCCCCGCTCGAGCCGCTTCCACGCGAGGGCGGGCCGTCGTGTGCACAGTCGGGCGATGGGTGCGGGACGCTCCCCTTGTGGCGGCTTTCCCTAGGTGGCGAACAACCAACTCAGAACTGGTATGGATAAGGGGAATCCAACTATTTAATTAAAACAAAGCATTGCGATGGTCCCTTGAGATCTTGCAATGTTACTTCTTGATGCTTTGAATGTCAAAGTGAAGAAACTCAACCAAGCGCGGTAAATGGCGGGAGTAACTATGAATCTCTTAAGGTAGCCAAATGCCTCGCCATCTAATTAGTGATGCCGGAGCTCATCGAGTAGCTCGCTTGGAAAATCACCTGGGATCACCTTGCCAACTCGCCTTGAGCTCACTTGGTAGCTCACCACGTGTAAGCTCGCCGCGGAGTTCATCGAGCAGCTCACCTGCAGACTTGCCACGTAACTCGCAACGCAGCTCACTCGGGAGCTCTCCGAGCAACTTTCACGGAGCTCACCCGACATCTTGCCTTGCCAACTCATCCGTAGCTCACCTATAAGATTGCTTGACAAGCTCACCCTATAGTAGCTTGCTGCAAAGCTTGCCTTGGTGCTCGCCATACAACTCACCAAACAGCTTGCATGGTATCTCACCAAGCGGCTCGCATAGGATCTCGTGGTTCGGCTAAGATGGGAGCTCACACGGAGCTCATGGAGTAACTTAGGCGAGAGATCACCGAGTAGCTCGTAAAGAGCTCCCATGGGAGCTCACCAATCATCTCACCTACTAGCTCGGCATGGAGCTCGGCAGCGATTCGCCAAGGAGCTCTCGAGCGGCTCAACTTGAGCTTGCCCGAAACTCACTTGGGAGCTTACCGGCAGATCTCCTTGCCACTCACCGAGCAGCTCAACTTGAACTCCCCAGGGAGCTTGTCAAGCAACTCACCAAAACTTGCATGGGAGCTCACCTCTCGGCTCGCCTTCAAGCTCACCTTGCACACTCACCTTGAGCTCGCCTCGGTAGCTCGCCTCGAGTTCATCGAGCAACTCGCCAAGTAGCTCACCTGGGAGCTCATCGAGTAGCTCACCAAGTAGGCTAACTTGAGCTCGCGAACAACTCACCAAGTAACATCTCGCTACAGAGCTCACCATGTAGCTTGTTTGGGAGCTCACCGAACAGCTCGCCAAGTAGCTTGCCTGCGAGCTCACTTATCAGCTCGACTTGAGCTCACCCGAAAGCTCGTCGGGTAACTTGCCTAGGAGCTTGCCTTGCCAACTCACCTTGAGCTCGTCTGGTAGCTCGCATGTAAGCTCACCTAAGAGATTACTGATAAGCTCGCCTTGGAGTTCGTCGAGCTACTTAACCTAAAGCAGCTTGTCGGGGAGCTCGCCGAATAGCTCGCTTAGGAGGTCATCGAGAAGCTCGCCTGGGAGGTCGAGGATGAGCTCCGTTGGGAGCTCTTTTGGGAGCTCTCCGTACTAGCCAAGTAGCTCACTTGGGAGCTTGCCAAGTAGCTCAACTTGAGCTCACACGGCAGCTCATCTAGCAGCTCTCCGAAACTTTCTGAGGAGCTCACCTTGTCAACTCGCCTTGAGCTCGCCAAGGATCTCACCTTGCTAACTCACCTTGAGCTCATTTGGTAGCTCACCTATAAGCTCAACTTGGAGTTCGTCAAGCAACTCACCACGTAGCTCACAACGTAGCTCGCGGCACTCACTTGGGAGTTCACCTTACACTCACCTTGCCAACTCGTCGCAACTCACCCGTAAGATTGCGATAAGCTCACCCTATATCAACTTCTTTGAGGAGCTTGCCTTGGTGCTCGAGTGCAGGCTCGCTAAAAACTTGCAGGGATCTCACCGAGCAGCTCGCGCATGAGAGCTCGCGGTTCACCTCACGAAGCGGCTCGGCTATGAGCTTACCGAGTAGCTTGCCAAACAGCTCCCATGGGATCTCACCAAGTAGCTCACCTAGGAGCTCGGTATGGAGCTTGGCAAATAGCTCGCCAAGGAGCTCGCTAAGCGGCTCGACTTGAGCTTTCCGGAAACTCACCGGAGCTTGCACGACAACTCACGTTGCCAGGTTCACCGAGCAGCTCGACTGAGCTCGCCTAGGATCTTGTCAAACAGCTCGCACTTTGAAATCTCGCATGGGAGCTCCCCTGTCAGCTCACCCAAAAACTCCCACGGGAGCTCACTTGTCAGCTCACCGAACAACTCGTCTTGCCAACTCGTCTGTAAGCTCACCTTGAAGATTGTTGACAAGCTCACCCAAGAGTAGCTTGCTTTGAGGAATTCACCGAATAACTTTCCCAGGAGCTCACGGAGCAGCTCACCCAGGAGCTCGCCGAGCAGCTCACCTAGGAGCTCGCAGAACAGCTTGGTTGGGAGCTCACCTGGGAGCTCTCAGGGAACCTCAGTTGGGAGCAGCTCGACTTGAGCGCGCCTGTGAACTCATCGGGGAGCTCGCCGAACAACCTACCAAGTAGCTCGCTTGGGAGCTCACCGAGCAGCTCACCAAGCAACCTGTGAGGGAGCTCACCGAGTAGCTCACCTAGGAGCTCAGATAACAGCTCACCCAGGAGCTTGTCGAGCCGTTCGACTTCTGCTCACTCGGGAGCTCGTCGAGCAGCTCGATTGACACTTTGCCTTGCCAACTCGCCTTGAGCTCGCTAAGGATCTCACCTTGGTTTAAGCATCTGCATTTAATTGCTGCTTACTTTTCTCTTCAGCGTTTGATTGTTTGAAATCCGATGAGTTGTATGAAAGCAAAGGAAAGTAGTTCGGTTAAATTTTCAGTTAAACTCTATCTTTTGAAATTGCAACTATTGTAAGGAATGGAATTTACAGCATTTATATTGGAACAACAGTATGCATAATTGTGTTTTAGTTCTTACAGATGTTAATTCTGGAACTATTTGAAGGAAATTACTTCTTGTAGTAATTATTGGGAAAAAGGGCAGTAATCCTTTCTTTTCTGATTGGGAGGGTAATTAGATGATTGAGTTGTTATGTTGTTCATCCTTATCAGTACTTAATTCTTGAATGATGTTCATTTTAACGTTTCATAAAAGCAGGGTTCTTTTATTGAGACAGTTAATTAAAAGCACCTCATTTTAATGACAAGTGCTTAATATGCTCGATTCGATAGGCCAATGAACCGTGCAAGTAATTTTTGCGAGATGAAACTTGAGTATAAACGAGGACATGGTTGTTTTTGATACTTATTTTGATTAACTCGAGGATGGATTGTATTTGATAGCTATTATTCCTCCACGAGGAAATGAGAGAGGAAGAAATTACATTCTATCTTTATGAGTTGTAATGTTGTTTGATATAAACAAGGCCCGGTTGTTTGGGTGGCAAATGTATAGATTGGAAAACCTATGGATGAATACAAGGAAAAGTGTGATATTTTAATGGTCAGTATCAATTGATATTGTTGAATAAGATTGAGAATATAATATTATTCCTTGATTGAAAATGTTCAAATGATAGTGGATAGATTTAAAAAGAATAAACATCTATTCTTTACCTGAATACAACTTTTACGTTGGAATGTTCAATTAGTTCATACTTGGGTTAAGATGAATTTTGAATTGACATTAAAATGGATTAGATGAGTATGAACTCTTAATTGGAAGGTATTCATGATTAGCTCATAAGCTAAGGAATATCAAATAACATAGGAGTAATTGAACTTTGTATTTGGACTCCGTTAATATCCTCGAATGTTCAAATTCAGAAAATATAGATATGAGAAAAACATATCTATTGTTAACAGACCTTAACTGAAGTAAGGTTATGGAGAATAAATGAATAAATTCATTTAGAATTGGACCTCGTTTAAATGATGTCTAATAAGATGGAATTATGAATTTGTTTACAGTTGTGGGTAAAACTTGGTTAAGTTTAATAGGTTAAACTTATTACGTTATCCGTAATGGACTGATTAGTCCGAAGAGTAAAGAAAGGAACCAAGAAGAGAATATGCAACCCTTCGGTATGAAGAAGGGGATGTATATTAAGCTAGAAGACAAATTAAGTCTCTCTCTTAGCTACATACAACTGCAACGAGAATGAGGTTTAAGGATCAGCAGGGCTGCTGAAAGTCGATCTTAAATATTAAGATTATAATCAAAACACGTGTGAACGGGATGTGTACTTCTCGATGAGAGGATTCCGTAGGACCTTGGCACACGCCAGCTACAATATGGTGTCTTCATGAAGGCGGGGCCTTCATGACGACACAATGTTGTGGCTGACATGTTACAACGCCCTCTCGAATCAAATCATCAAGTTTACATAAGCTGGATACTAAGTTCTTAGATGGGGATAGGAATGTGATCACGTATACAGAGTGACTCCAGAGGACTAAAGGTAACTAGACACACGGAGTCATCTAGGGACGACACCGTATGTCTGCGTACCTTTAGTTACCATGAGTAACTTCCTATACTCATTCATATTGCTAGTTGGGGTTAGAGCTTGACCTTAAACGGGAGGACTGGCAGAGACCAGGAAAGACCATTCTAGATAATAGATGAAGTGAGGTGAAGGATGTATTCCAATGATGTGTATCACATCTAGGAATATGATCATGTAAAGCATGTGAAAATATTTGGCCAAAGTATCACAAGTGCTGGTTGCGTTGTCCTAATCACCTAGTTTAAGATACAGGATGTCAAATGAATATCAGTAACATATATTTAGATAGGCTTCTTAAATGGATCACCTTGATAACCGGAAACAGTAAAAGAACCCGGTATATTTATTATACATTGCATGGATTAACATGAAGGATCGGTAAGTCGCCGAGTCATGAAATGAGAGATCGCTGAAACTCAAAGCCATAAAATGGGAGATCGGTAGTTCTTCGAGTCATTTACAACATCATATGGTATCCGTTATATGATTGAATGGCATTTGAATGTGTGTTCCATATTGTAAATATGTGAGCAGAGAAACATTGGTTTTAAAAAGAAATTATGTGATCCAACTTGCATTAATTGGATAGAGAACAATTATTAAAACTTGAACATGTGTTTGAATTATATAATTCAATACGAGAACGTTGCATAATTTTTTTCCCTTGTTCTAGTATCTTAAAATGGGGATGTTACGAGCTTGCCTTGCCAACTCACCTAGAGCTCATTTGGTAGCTCACCCGTAAGCTTTCCTCGGAGTTCGTTGAGCATCTCGCCACGTATCTCACAACGTAGCTCACTTGGGAGCTCGCCGAGTAACTCGCCTGGGAGCTCGCTGAGAGCTCGCCATACTACCTCGTCTCGCGCTCACTTGTAAGATTGCTAACAAGCTCACCCTATAGCGGCTTGCCGCGGAGCTTGCCTTGGTGCTTGCCAAACAGCTTGCACAGGATCTCACTGAATAGGCGGCATGGGAGCTCGCGGAGTAGATCGGCTAAGAGCTCACCGATTAGCTCGCCAAACAGCTCCCATGGGAGCTCATCAAGCGATTCACCTGGAGGTCACCGAGCGGCTCACCTAGGAGCTCGACAAGTAGCTCGCCAGGAGCTTGCCAAGTAGCTCGACTTGAGCTTGCCCGGAAACTCACACAGGAGCTTACCGGCGGCTCGCCTTGCCCGGCTTTCGACATGAGTTCACCCGAGCTCGTCAAACGGCTCACTTAAAAACTCGCATGGGAGCTCACCCGTGAGCTCACCTTTCCAGCTCACCTTACGAACTCACCTTGAGATCGTCGGTAGCTCGCCTTGGAGTTTATCGAGCAACTCTCCAAGTAGCTCACCTGGGAGCTCACCGAGAAGCTCACCGACTAGGCTAACTTGAGCTCGCCAAGTAGCTCGGTTGGGAGCTCACCGATCATCTCGACTCGAGCTCCCCTCGAAGCTCGTCGGGCGGCTCACCTGATAGCTCGCCTTGCCAACTCACCTTGAGCTTGTTTGGTAGCTCGCATGTAAGCTCACCTCGGAGATTATTGACAAACTCACCTCGAAGTTTGTCGGCTGGTTGACCTAGAGTAGCTTGTCGGGGGAGCTCACCGAGCAGGCTCACTTGGGAGGTCACCATGCGCTCGCTTGGGAGGTCACCATGCACTCACCTAGGAGCTTGCGGAGCAACTCCATTTGGGAGCTCTTTGGGAGCTCGCCAAGCATCTTGACTTGAGCTTGCACGGAGCTCTTCGAGTAACTCGCTAAGGAGCTCACCTTGCCAACTCACCTTGAGCTTGTTTGGTAGCTCACTGTAAGCTCGCCTCGGAGTTCACCGGCAGGCTCGCCACATAGCTCGCAATGCGCTCACTCGGGAGATCTCGGAGCAACTCACACTGGAGCTCACCCGACAACTTGCCTTGCCAACTTGTCGACGGCTTGCTGTAAGATTGCGACAACCTCACGCTTTAGCGAGCTTACCTTGGTGCTCGCCGTCTGAACTCGCCAAACATCTTATGCAGGATCTCACCAAGCGGCTCGCACGGGAGCTCGTAGAGTAGCTCACCGAGAGCTCACCGAGTAGTTCACGAAACAGCTCCCATGAGAGCTCACCGAGCAGCTCACCTGGGAGCTCACCGATCAGCTCACCTAGGAGCTCGGCATGGAGCTCGGCAAGCAGCTCGCTAAGGAGCTCGCCGAGCAGCTCAACTTGAGCTTGCCCGGAAACTCACCTGGGAGCTTGCCGACAGCTCACCTTGCCAGCTCACCGAGCAGCTCGACTTGAGCTCACCCAGGAGCTCGTCAAGTAGCTCACCCAAAAACTCGCACGGGAGCTCGCCTGTCAGCTCGCCTTTCCAGCTCGCCTTGCCAACTCGCCTTGAGCTCGTCTGGTAGCTCGCCTCGGAGTTCGTCGAGCAGCTCGCCAAGTAGCTCGCCCGGGAGCTCACCGAGCATCTCGCCAAGTAGGCTAACTTAAGCTCACGAGCAGCTCACCGAGTAACATCTCGTCAGGCAGCTCACCAAGTAGCTCGATTGGGAGCTCGCCAGAGCACACTGCCAAGTAGCTTGCCTGGGAGCTCACAGATCAACTCGACTTGAGCTCACCCGTGAGCTCGTCGGGTAACTTGCCTGGGAGCTCACCCTGACAGCTCACCTTGCCAACTCACCTTGAGGTCATATGGTAGCTCGCATGTAATCTCACCTAAGATATTACTCGATAAACTCACCTCGAGTTCGTCGAGCCGCTCGACCTGAGAGCAACTTGTCGGGAGCTCATTGAATAGCTCGCTTGGGAGGTCACCGAGCAGCTCACCTTTGAGATCACCTTGGAGCTCATGGATTAGCTTCGTTGAGAGCTATTTTGGGAGCTCACCATACTCGTCAAGTAGCTCACATGGGAGCTCACCAAGCAGCTCGACTTGAACTCGCACGGAGCTCATCGAGCGGCTCGCTGAAACTCGCACGGGAGCTCACCTTGCCAACTTGCCTTGAGCTCACTAAGGAGCGCACCTTGCCAACTCACCTTGAGCTCGCTAAGGAGCTCACCTTTCCAACTCACCTTGAGCTCATTTGGTAGCTCACCTGTAAGCTCACCTCGAAGTTCATCGAGCGGCTCGCCACGTAGCTTGCAACGCGGCTCGCTAAGCAGCTTCACCTACGAGATTTCTGAGAGATCACCTTGCCAACTCGTCTGCAAATTGCTGTAAGATTTTTTATAAGCTCACCCTATAAAGCCTAGCGGCTTTCATGCGAAACTTACCTTGGTGCTCACCGTATACGGCTTGCCAAACAGACTTGCTGGGATTTCACCGAGCGGCTCACATGGGAGCTCGCAGATTCAACTCGCGTGGGAGCTCACGAGCATCTCGGCCGAGAGCTTGCCGAGTAGCTCGCTAAATAACTCCCATGGGAGCTCATCGAACAGCTCACTTGGGGGCTCACGGAGCAGCTCACGTAGGAACTTTGCATAGAGCTCGGCAGCGGCTCGCCAAGGAGCTCGCTGAGCGGCTTGACTTGAGATTGCCCGAAAACTCACCTAGGAGCTTGCCAACATCTCACCTTTCCACCTCACCTAGCGGCTTGACCAGCTCTCCCGGAGCTCATCAAGCGGCTCACCTAAAAACTCGCATGAGAGCTCACTGTCGGCTCACCCAAAAACTCCCACGGGAGCTCACTGTCGGCTCACCGAAGAACTCACCTTTCCAACTCATCTCGGAAGATCACCTCGCAGATTGCGACAAGCTCACCCTCAGCTGGCTTGCCGGGGAGCTCGATAGACAACTTACCCAGGAGCTCATGGAGAAGTTCACCCTGGAGCTCACCGAGCAGCTCGCCTTGGAGCTCTCGGAGCAGCTCGGTTGGGAGCTCACCTGGGAGCACGCGGGGAACCTCGGTTAGGAGCTCTTCCGCAAGCTCGGAGAGTAGCTCGACTTGAGCGTGCATGTGAGCTTATCGGGAGCTCGCCAAATAACCTAGCTTAGAGTTCGTTGAGCACCCGCCACATAGCTCATGCGCGTAGCTCACTCGGGAGCTCGCCAAGCAACTCACTTGGGAGCTCGCCGATAGCTCGCCTTACCAACTCGTCGGCATCTCGCTTGTAAGATTGGGGCCGACAAGCTCACCCTATAGCATCTTGCCACGGAGCTTGCCTTGGTGCTTGCCAAACAGCTTGCACGGGATTTCACCGAAGCAGCTCGCGTGGGAGCTCGCGATCCATCTCACGTGGGAGCTCGCGGAGAAGATCAGTGAGAGCTCACTGATTAGCTCACCAAATAGCTCCCATGGGAGCTCATCAAGCAACTCACCCGAGCTCACCGAGAAGCTCGGCAAGAAGCTTGCCAACCACTCAACTTGACCTTGCTCGAAAACTCACGGGAGCTTGCCAGCGGCTCCCCATGTCGGCTCAACTTGAGTTCACCCGAAGCTCATCAAGTAGCTCACCTAAAAGTCACATGGGAGCTCGCTTTGTAAGCTCACCTTTCCACTCACCTTGTAAACTCACCTTGAGATCATCACGGTAGCTCACCTCGGAGTTCGTCGAGTAGCTCACCAAGTAGCTCACATAGGAGCTCACCGAGTAGGCTAACTTGAGCTCACGAGCATCTCACCAAGTAACATCTCACCGGGAGCTCGCCAAGTAGCTCGGTTTGGAGCTCACCAAACAGCTCATGAGGTAGCTTACTTGGGAGCTCACCGATCGCCGACTCGAGCTCGAGCTCCCAGAAACTCGTCGAGGCAGCTCGCTGAGCTCGCCGATAGCTCGCCTTGCCAACACGCCTTGAGCTTGTTTGGTAGCTCACATGTAAGCTCACCTCGGAGATTATCGACAAACTCACCTCGAAGTTCGTCAAACCGCTCGACCTAGAGTAGCTTGTCGGGAGCTCACCGAATAGCTCGCTGGAGGTCACCATGCATCTCATCTTTGAGATCACTGGGAGCTCGCGGAGGCGGCTCATTTGGGAGCTCTTTTAGGAGTTTGCCAAGTAGCTTGACTTGAGCTCGCACGGGAGCTCGTTGAGTAGCTCGTATGGAAACTCACCTGGAGCTCACCTTGAGCTTGCTAAGGAGCTCACCTTGCCAACTCGCCTTGAGCTCGTTTGGAACCTCACCTCGGAGCTAACCGAGCATGTCGCCACGTAGCTCGTAACGCAGCTCACTCGGGAGCTCTCGAGTAACTCGCCTTTGGGAGCTCACCGACGGCTCGCCTTGCCAACTCATCTGGCGGCTCACTGTGGGGATTACTTGACAAGCTCACCCTATAGCGAGCTTGCCATGGAGCTTTCCTTGGTGCTCGCCGTCACAACTCGCCAAACAGCTTGTCTTGGATCTCACCAAGCGGCTTCGCACGGGAGCTCGTAGAGCGGCTCACCCCGAGAGCTCACCGAGTAGCTCGCCAAACAGCTCCCATGAGAGTTCACCAAGCGGCTCGCCTGGGAGCTCACCGATCGGCTCACCTAGTAGCTCGACATGGAGCTCGCCGGCGGCTCGACTTGATCTTTCCCGAAAACTCACACGGGAGCTTGCCGATAGCTCGCCTTGCCAGCTCACTGAGCAACTCGACTTGAGCTCGCTTTGCAGGAGCTCATCATGCAGCTCACCCAAAAACTCACATGGGAGCTTGCCTCTCGGCTCACCTTTCAACACACCTTACCAACTCGCCTTGAGCTCGTGCAGTAGCTCACCTCGGATTTCATCGAGCAGCTCGCAAAGTAGCTTGGGAGCTCACCGAGCAGCTTGCGCCAAGTAGGCTAACTTAAGCTCACGAGCAGCTCACCGAGTAACATCTCGTTGGGAGCTCGCCGAAAATCTCACCGAGTAGCGGTCACGGGAGCTCACCGATCGGCTCAACTTGAGCTCACCCGGAGCTCGTCGGGTAATCACACAGGGAGCTCACTTGACACTCACCTTACCAACTCACCTTGAGCTCATCTGGTAGCTCGCATGTAAGCTCACCTAAGAGATTACTGACAAGATCACCTCAAAGTTCGTCGAGCTGCTTGACCTAGAGCGGCTTCTTGGGGAGCTTCGGAACAGGTCACTTGGGAGGTCACCGAGCAGCTCGCCTTTGATCTCGCCTTTGAGCTCATGGAGCAGCTCCGGCCCGAGAGCTCTTTTGGGAGCTCACCGTACTCGCCAAGTAGCTCACATGGGAGCTCACCAAGCTGCTCGACTTGAGCTCGCACGGAGCTCATCGAGAAGCTCACTGGAAACTCACCGAGAGCTCGCCTTGCCAACTCGCCTTGAGCTCGCTAAGGAGCTCACCTTGCCAACTCGTCTTGAGCTCGCTAAGGAGCTCACCTTGCCAACTCGTCTTGAGCTCGCTAAGGAGCTCACCTTGCTAACTCCCCTTGAGCTCGCTAAGGAGCTCACCTTACCAACTCGCCTTGAGCTCGTTTCGTAGCTCACCTCGGAGTTCATCGAGCAACTCACCTAGCAGCTCGCCACATAGCTTGCAACGTAACTGCGCCACGTAGCTCGCCACGTAGCTCGCCACGAGCTCGCAACGCAGCCAGCCGCCAGCTTCACCTAGGAGCTTGCCTAACAATTCACCTTGCCAACTCGTCAGCGGCTTTCTGTAAGATTGCTTTGATAAGCTCACCCTATAGTAGCTTACTACGGAGCTTACCTTGGTGCTCGCCGTATAGCTCACCGTACAACTTGCCTGGGATCTCACCGAGCAGCTCACATGGGAGCTCGCGGTTCAGCTCGCGTGGGAGCTCACCGAGTAGCTCGGTTGAGAGCTTGCTTGAGTAGCTCACTAAACAACTCCCATGGGAGCTCATCGAGCAGACTCACTTGGGAGCTCACCGAGCACTCACCTAGGAGCCTTGCATAGAGCACGGTAAGTAGCTCGCCAAGGAGCTCGTTGCAAAGTTCGACTTGAGCTTGCCCGAAAACTCACCCGAAGCTTGCAAACATCTTGCCTTGCCACCTCACCTAGTAGCTCGCCCGGGAGCTCATTAAGCGACTCACTTGAAAAACTCGCATGGGAGCTCACCTGTCGGCTCCGCCCAAAAACTCCCATGGGAGCTCACTGTCGGCTCACATGCATGTGCATCCGTCTTCCATATAAGTCGGCGTTAGCTAACGAAGCAACTCGGCTATGAGCTTACCGAGTAGCTTGCCAAAGCATCCCATGGGATCTCACCAAGTAGCTCACCTAGGAGCTCGGTATGGAGCTTGGCAAATAGCTCACCAAGGAGCTCGCCAAGCAGCTCGACTTGAGCTTACCTGGAAACTCACCTGGGAGCTTGCCGACAACTCACGTTGCCGTCACCGAGCAGCTCAACCTAAGCTCGTCTAGGATCTTGTCAAACAGCTCGCCCGAGAGCTCGCATGGGAGCTCCCCGTCGGCTCACCCAAAAATTCCCACGGAAGATCACTTGTCACTCACCGAACAACTCGTCTTGCCAACTCGTCGTAAGTGACCTTGAAGATTCTTGACAAGATCGCCCAAGAGTAGCTTTTGGCCGAGGAACTCACCGAATAACTTTCCCAGAGCTCACGGAGCAGCTCACCCAAGAGCTCGGCCGGCAGCTCACCTAGGAGCTCGCAGAGCAGCTCGGGTTGGGAGCTCGCCCAGGAGCTCTCGGGGAACCTCAGTTGGGAGCTCTTTTGTAAGCCCGCGGAGCAGCTCGACTTGAGCGCACCTGTGAACTCATCGGGGAGCTCGCCGAACAACCTACCAAGTAGCTCGCTTGGGAGCTCACCGAGCAGCTCACCATGCAACTGCGAGAGGAGCTCACCGAGTAGCTCACTGGGAGCTCGGATAACAGCTCACCCGGGAGCTTGTCGAGCGGTTCAACTTCAGCTCACTCGGGAGCTCGTCGAGCGGCTTCGATTGACACTTTTCCTTGCCAACTCACCTTGAGCTTGCTAAGGATCTCACCTTGGTTTAAGCATCGCATTTAATTGTTGCTTACTTTTCTCTTCAGCGTTTGATTGTTTGAAATCCGATCGGTTGTATGAAACCAAAGGAAAGTAGTTCGGTTAAATTTTCGCTTAAGCTCTATCTTTTGAAATTACAACTATTGTAAGGGAATGGAATTTACAGCATTTATATTGGAACAACAGTATGCATAATTGTGTTTTAGTTCTTACAGATGTTAATTCTAGAACTATTTGAAGGAAATTACTTCTTGTAGTAATTATTGGGAAAAAAGGGTAGTAATCCTTTCTTTTCTGATTGGGAGGGTAATTAGATGATTGAGTTGTTATGCTGTTCATCCTTATCAGTACTTAATTCTTGAATGATGTTCATTTTAACGTTTCATAAAAGCAGGGTTCTTTTATTGAGACAGTTAATTAAAAGCACCTCATTTTAATGACAAGTGCTTAATATGCTCAGTTCAATGAACTGACCCGTGCAAGTAATTTTTGCAGATGGAACTTGAGTATAAACGAGGACATGGTTGTTTTTGATACTTCTTTTGATTAACTGAGGATGGATTGTATTTGATAGCTATTATTCCTCTACGAGGAAATGAGAGAGGAAGAAATTACATTCTTCTATCTTTATGAGTTGTAATGTTGTTTGATATAAACAAGGCCCAGTTGTTTGGGCTGGCAAATGTATAGATTGTAAAACTTATGGATGAATACAAGGAAAAGTGTGATATTTTAATGGCTGTATCAATTGATATTGTTGAATAAGATTGAGAATATAATATTATTCCTTGATTGGAAATGTTCAAATGATAGTGGATAGATTTAAAAGGAATAAACATCTATTCTTTACCTGAATACAACTTTTACGTTGGAATGTTCAATTAGTTCATACTTGGGTTAAGATGAATTTTGAATTGACATTAAAATGGATTAGATGAGTATGAACTCTTAATTGGAAGGTATTCGGGATTAGCTCATAAGCTAAGGAATATCAAATAACATAGGAGTAACTGAACCTTGTATTCGGACTCCGTTAATATCCTCGAATGTTCAAATTCAGAAAATATAGATATGAGAAAAACATATCTATTGTTAATAGACCTTAACTGAAGTAAGGTTATGGAGAATAAATGAATAAATTCATTTAGAATTAGACCTCGTTTAAATGATGTCTAATAAGATGGAATTCTGAATTTGTTTACAGTTGTGGGTAAAACTTGGTTAAGTTTAATAGGTTAAACTTATTACGTTATCCGTAATGGACTGATTAGTCCGAAGAGTAAAGAAAGGAACCAAGAAGGAATATGCAACCCTTCGGTATGAAGAAGGGGATGTATATTAAGCTAGAAGACAAATTAAGTCTCTCTCTTAGCTACATACAACTGCAACGAGAATGAGGTTTAAGGATCAGCAGGGCTGCTAAAATTCCATCTTAACTATTAAGATTATAATCAAAACACGTGTGAATGGGATGTGTACTTCTCAATGAGAGGATACTGTAGGACCTTGGCACACGGCAACTACAATATGGTGTCTTCATGAAGGCGGGGCCTTTATGATGACACAATGTTGTGGCTGACATGTTATAACGCCCTCTCGAATCAAATCATCAAGTTTACATAAGCTGGATACTAAGTTCTTAGATGGGAATAGGAATGTGATCACGTATACGGAGTGACTCTAGAGGACTAAAGGTAACTAGACACACAGAGTCATCTAGGGATGACACCGTACATCTGCGTACCTTTAGTTACCATGAGTAACTTCCTATACTTGTTTATATTGCTAGTTGGGGTTAGAGCTTGACCTTAAACGGGAGGACTGCAGAGACCAAGAAAGACCATTCTAGATAACAGATGAAGTGAGGTGAAGGACGTGTTCCAATGATGTGTATCACATCTAGGAATATGATCATGTAAAGCATGTGAAAATCTTTGGCCAAAGTATCACAAGTGTTGGTTGCGTTGTCCTAATCACCTAGTTTAAGATGCAGGATGTCAGATGAATATCAGTAACAGATATTTAGATAGGCTTCTTAAATGGATCACTTCGATAACCGGAAACGGTAAAAGAACCCGGTATATTTATTATACATTGCATGGATTAACATGAAGGATCGGTAAGTCGCCGAGTCATGAAATGAGAGATCGCTGAAACTCCGAGCCATAAAATGGGAGATCGGTAGTTCTTCGAGTCATTTACAACAGCATATGGTATCTGTTATATGATTGAATGGCATGAATGTGTGTTCCATATTGTAAATATGTGAACAGAGAACATTGGTTTTAAAAATAAATTGTGTGATCCAACTTGCATTAATTGGATAGAGAACAATTATTAAAACTTGAACATGTGTTTGAATTATATAATTCAATACAGAGAACGTTGCATAAATTTTTTTCCATTGTTCTAGTATCTTAAAATGGGGATGTTACAGAGCTTGCCTTGCCAACTCACCTAGAGCTCATTTGGTAGCTCACCTGTAAGCTTTCCTCGGAGTTCGTTGAGCATCTCGCCACATAGCTCGCAACGCAGCTCACATGGGAGCTCACCGAGTAACTCGCCTGGGAGCTCGCCCGACATCTCGCCATACTACCTCGTCTGCGGCTCACCTGTAAGATTGCTGACAAGCTCACCCTATAGCAGCTTGCCGCGGAGCTTGCCTTGGTGCTTGCCAAACAGCTTGCCTGGGATCTCACCGAATAGCTGGCATAGGAGCTCGTGGAGCAGATCGGCTAAGAGCT
Source organism: Taxus wallichiana var. yunnanensis (assembly GCA_018340775.1). NCBI lineage: Eukaryota > Viridiplantae > Streptophyta > Pinopsida > Cupressales > Taxaceae > Taxus > Taxus wallichiana. The sequence continues at coordinate 29,335,900 of CM031234.1, read as the reverse complement.
CACTGATTAGCCCGCCAAACAGCTCCCATGGGAGCTCATCGAGTAGTTCACCTGGGAGGTCACCGAGCAGCTCACCTAGGAGCTCGACAAGCAGCTCGCCAAGGAGCTCGCCAAGTAGCTCGACTTGAGCTTGCCCAGAAACTCACCTGGGAGCTTGCCGACAGCTTGCCTTGCCCGGCTCGACTTGAGCTCACCCGAGCTCATCAAACAGACTCACTTAAAAACTCGCATGGGAGCTTGCTCGTGAGCTCACCTTTCCACTCACCTTGCGAACTCACCTTGAGATCGTCACGGTAGCTCGCCTTGGAGTTTATCGAGCAACTCGCCAAGTAGCTCACACGGGAGCTATCCGAGAAGCTCACCGAGTAGGCTAACTTGAGCTCACCAAGTAGCTCGGTTGGGAGCTCAGCGATCGGCTCGACTCGAGCTCCCTGGGAGCTCGTCGAGCAACTCGCATGATAGCTCGCCTTGCCCAACTCGCCTTGAGCTTGTTTGGTAGCTTGCATGTAAGCTCACCTCGAGATTATTGACAAACTCACCTCGAAGTTTGTCGAATCTGGTTGACCTAGAGTAGCTTGTCGGGAGCTTGCCGAGCAGCTCACTTGGGAGGTCACCATGCAGCTCGCTTGGGAGGTCACCATGCAGCTCACCTAGGAGCTTGCGGAGCAACTCCGTTGGGAGCTCTTTTGGGAGCTCGCCAAGCATCTTGACTTGAGCTTGCACGGGAGCTCATCGAGTAGCTCGCTAAGGAGCTCACCTTGCCAACTCACCTTGAGCTTGTTTGGTAGCTCACCTGTAAGCTCGCCTCGGAGTTCATCGAGTAGCTCGCCACATAGCTCGCAATGCGGCTCACTCGGAGATGTCCGAAGCAACTCACTGAGCTCACTCACGACAACTTGCCTTGCCAACTCGTCGGCGGCTCTGCTGTAAGATTGCTTGACAAGCTCACCCTTTAGCAGACTTACCTTGGTGCTCGCCGTCTGCAAACTCGCCAAACATCTTGTGCAGGATCTCACCAAGCGATTCGCACGGGAGCGCGCAGAGTAGCTCGGCTGAGAGCTCACCGAGTAGCTCGCCAAACAGCTCCCATGGGAGCTCACCTAGCAGCTCACCTGGGAGCTCACCGATCAGCTCACCTAGGAGCTCGGCATGGAGCTCGGCAAGCAGCTCGCTAAGGAGCTCGCCGAGCAGCTCAACTTGAGCTTGCCCGGAAACTCACCTGGGAGCTTGCCGACAGCTCACCTTGCCAGCTCACCAAGCAGCTCGACTTGAGCTCACCCAGGAGCTCGTCAAGTAGCTCACCCAAAAACTCGCATGGGAGCTCGCCTTTCCAACTCACCTTACCAACTCGCCTTGAGCTCGTCTGGTAGCTCACCTCGAGTTTGTCGAGCAGCTCGCCAAGTAGCTCACCTGGGAGCTCACCGAGTATCTCGCCAAGTAGGCTAACTTAAGCTCACGAACAGCTCACCGAGTAACATCTCGCCAGGGAGCTCGCCAAGTAGCTCGCTTGGGAGCTCGCCGAGCAGCTCGCCAAGTAGCTTGCCTAGGAGCTCACCGATCAGCTCGACTTGAGCTCACCCGGGAGCTCGTCGGGTAACTCTCTTGGGAGCTCACCTGACAGCTCACCTTGTCAACTCACCTTGAGCTCATATGGTAGCTCGCATATAATCTCACCTAAGAGATTACTGATAAACTCACCTCAGAGTTCGTCGAGCTGCTCGACCTAGAGCAGCTTGTCGGGCAGCTCGCTAAATAGCTCGCTTGGGAGGTCACCGAGCAGCTCACCTTTGAGATCACCTTGGAGCTCATGGAGTAGCTTCGTTGAGAGCTATTTTGGGAGCTCACCATACTCGTCAAGTAGCTCACATGGGAGCTCACCAAGCAGCTCGACTTGAACTCGCACGGGGGCTCATCGAGCAGCTCGCCTGGAAACTCACCTGGGAGCTCGCCTTGCCAATTTGCCTTGAGCTCACTAAGGAGCGCACCTTGCCAACTCACCTTGAGCTCGCTAAGGAGCTCACCTTTCCAACTCACCTTGAGCTCATTTGGTAGCTCACCTGTAAGCTCACCTCGGAGTTCATCGAGCAGCTCGCCACGTAGCTCACAACGCGGCTTGCTAAGCGGTTCACCTACGAGATTTCCCGACGCTCACCTAGCCAACTCGTCTGCGGCTTGCACAGTAGATTTTTATAAGCTCACCCTATAGTAGCTTTCCGCGAAACTTACCTTGGTGCTCGCCGTACAACTCGCCAAACAGCTTGCCTGGGATCTCACCGAGCAGCTCACATGGGAGCTCGCAATTCAGCTCGCATGGGAGCTCACAGAGCATTCTCGGGCCGAGAGCTTGCCCGAGTAGCTCGCTAAAAACTCCCATGGGAGCTCATCGAACAACTCACTTGGGGGCTCACTAAGCGACTCACCTAGGAGCTTTGCATAGAGCTCGATGCGGCTTGCTCAGGAGGAGCTCGCTGAGCAGCTTGACTTGAGCTTGCCCGAAAACTCACCTAGGAGCTTGCCAACATCTCACCTTTCCACCTCACCTAGCGGCTTGACACCCGAGCTCTCCCGGAGCTCATCAAGCGCTCACCTAAAAAACTCGCATGGGAGCTCACTGTCGGCTCACCCAAAACTCCCATGGGAGCTCACTGTCGGCTCACCGAAGAACTCGCCTTTCCAACTCATCTGGAAGCTCACCTCGTAGATTGCTGACAAGCTCACCCTAGAGCAGCTTGCCGGGAGCTCGATGAACAACTTACCCGAGCTCATGGAGCGGTTCACCCGGAGCTCGCCGGCAGCTCGCCTCGGAGCTCACGGCTTAGGAGCGGCTCGGTTAGGAGCTCACTGGGAGCTCGCAGAGCGCTCGGTTAGGAGCTCACCCGGGAGCTCGCGAGGAACCTCGGTTGGGAGCTCTTTTGCAAGCTCGTAGAGTAGCTCGACTTCGGCGTGCATGTGAGCTTGTCGGGGAGCTCTCCAAACAACCTAGCTTAGAGTTCGTTGAGCGGCCCGCCACATAGCTCGCACCGCATCTCACTCGGGAGCTTGCCGAGCAACTCACTTGGTAGCTCGCTTTGATAGCTCACCTTACCAACTCATTTGGCATCTCGCTTGTAAGATTCTTGACAAGCTCACCCTATAGCAACTTGCCACGGAGCTTGCCTTGGTGCTTGCCAAACATCTTGCACCGGGATTTCACCGAGCGGCTCGCATGGGAGCTCGCGATCCATCTCGCGTGGGAGTTCGCGGAGAAGATCAGCCGAGAGCTCACCGATTAGCTCACCAAATAGCTGCCATGGGAGCTCATCAAGCGGCTCACCTAGGAGCTCACCGAGCAGCTCGGCAAGCAGCTTGCCAAAGCGGCTCAACTTGACCTTGCTCGGAAACTCACCGGGAGCTTGCCGACAGCTCCCTCCTTGCCGGCTCAACTTGAGTTCACCCAGAAGCTCATCAAGTAGCTCAGCTAAAAAGTCACATGGGAGCTCACCTGTCGGCTCACCTTTCCAGCTCACCTTGTAAACTCACCTTGAGATCATCTCGGTAGCTCGCCTCGAGTTCGTCGAGCGGCTTCGCCAAGTAGCTCACCTAGGAGCTCACCGAGAAGCTCACCGAGTAGGCTAACTTGAGCTCGCGAGCATCTCACCAAGTAACATCTCACCGGGGAGCTCGCCAAGTAGCTCGGTTTGGAGCTCACCAAACAGCTCACGAGGTAGCTTACTTGGGAGCTCACCGATCAGCTCGACTCGAGCTCCCAGAGAGCTCGTCGAGGCAACTCGAGAGCTTGCCTGATAGCTCGCCTTGCCAACACGCCTTGAGCTTGTTTGGTAGCTCACATGTAAGCTCACCTCGGAGATTATCGACAAACTCACCTCGAAGTTCGTCAAACTGCTCGACCTAGAGTAGCTTGTTGGGGAGCTCACCGAACAGCTCGCTTCGGAGGTCACCATGCATCCCATCTTTGAGCTCACTGGGGAGCTCGCGGAGCAGCTCTGTTGGGAGCTCTTTTGGGAGCATGCCAAGTAGCTTGACTTGAGCTCACACGGGAGCTCATTGAGTAGCTCATATGGAAACTCACCTGGGAGCTCACCTTGAGCTTGCTAAGGAGCTCACCTTGCCAACTCGCCTTGAGCTCGTTTGGTACCTCACCTTGGAGCTCGCCGAGCGGTCGCCACGTAGCTCGCAACGCAGCTCACTCGGGAGCTCTCCGAGAAACTCGCGCTGGGAGCTCACACGACAGCCTCGCCTTACCAACTCATCGGGCATCTCGCTTTGTAAGATTACTTGACAAGCTCACCTATAGAAGCTTGTAACGGAGCTTTCCTTGGTGCTCGCCGTCTGAACTCGCGCCAAACAGCTTGTCTTGGATCTCACCAAGCAGCTTCACGCACGGAAGCTCATAGAGCGGCTTTCACCGAGAGGTCACCGAGTAGCTCGCCAAACAGCTCCCATGAGAGTTCACCGAGCAGCTCGCACAGGGAGCTCACCGATCAGCTCACCTAGTAGCTCGACATGGAGCTCGCCGGCGGCTCAACTTGATCTTTCCCAGAAACTCACCTGGGAGCTTGCCGATAGCTCACCTTGCCAGCTCACCGAGCAGCTCGACTTGAGCTCGCCAAGGAGCTCATCATGCAGCTCACCCAAAAACTCACATGGGAGCTCGCCTCTCAGCTCACCTTTCCAACACACCTTACCAACTCACCTTGAGCTCATCTCGGTAGCTCACCTCGGATTTCATCGAGCAGCTCGCCAAGTAGCTCACTTGGGAGCTCACCGAGCAGCTCGCCAAGTAGGCTAACTTAAGCTCACGAGCAGCTCACCGAGTAACATCTCGTTGGGAGCTCGCCGAAAAGCTCACCGAGTAGCGGTCTGGGAGCTCACCGTCGGCTCAACTTGAGCTCACCCGGAGCTCGTCGGGTAACTCACCCGGGAGCTCACTGACGGCTCACCTTGCTGCTAACTCATCTTGAGCTCGTTTGGTAGCTCGAATGTAAGCTCACCTAAGAGATTACTTGTGACAAAATCACCTCGAGTTCATCGAGCTGCTTGACCTAGAGCGACTTGCTTTGGGGAGCTCGGCCCAGAAGAGTCACTTGGGAGGTCACCGAGAAGCTCGCCTTTGAGCTCATGGAGCAGCTCGGCCCAGCTCTTTTGGGAGCTCACTTTACTCGCCAAGTAGCTCACATGGGAGCTCACCAAGCAACTCGACTTGAGCTCGCACGGGAGCTCATCGAGCAGCTCGCTTGGAAACTCACCTGGGAGCTCGCCTTGCCAACTCGCTTTGAGCTCGCTAAGGAGCTCACCTTGCCAAATCACCTTGAGCTCGCTAAGGAGCTCACCTTGCCAACTCACCTTAAGCTCGCTAAGGAGCTCACCTTGCCAACTCACCTTGAGCTCGCTAAGGAAATCACCTTGCCAACTCGCCTTGAGCTCGTTTGGTAGCTCACCTCGGAGTTCATCGAGCAGCTCACCTAGCAGCTCGCAACGTAGCTTCGCAACGCAGCTCGCCAACAGCCACACAGGAGCTTGCACGACAGTTCACCTTGCCAACTCGTCCTGGCTTTTGCTATAAGATTGCTGAAAAGCTCACCCTATAGCGAGCTTACTACGGAGCTTACCTTGGTGCTTGCCATACACCTCACCTGTATGACTTGCCTTGGATCTCACCGAGCAGCTCACATGGGAGCTCGCGGTTCAGCTCGCGTGGGAACTCAGAGTAGCTCGGCTGAGAGCTTCTTTGAGCAGACTCACTAAATAACTCCCATGGGAGCTCATCGAGCGCTCACTTGGGAGCTCACCGAGCAGCTCACCTAGGAGCTTGGCATAGAGCACGGTAAGCGGCTCGCCAAGGAGCTCGTTGCACGGTTTGACTTGAGCTTGCACGAAAACTCACCTCGAGTTTGCAAACATCTTGCCTTGCCACCTCACTCTAGCAGCTCAACCTCGAGCTCGCCCGGGAGCTCATCAAGTAACTCACTTGAAAAACTTGCATGGGAGCTCACCACACTCACCCAAAACTCCCACGGAACTCACCGTCACTCACCGAAGAACTCACCTTGCCTAACTCATCTAGAAGCTCACCTCGAAGATTGCTGACAAGCTCGCCCTAGAGCAGCTTGCCGGGGAGCTCGCAGAACAACTTGCTCGAGAGCTCGAGGAGCAGTTCACCCGGAGCTCACCGAGCAGCTTTGCCTCGGGCTCGAAGAGCAGCTTCGGTTAGGAGCTCACCTTGGAGCACGCAAGAACCTCGGTTAGGAGCTCTTTTGCAAGCTCGTGGAGTAGCTCGACTTGAGCGTGCTGTGAGCTCGTCGGGAGCTCGCGAACAACCCGCCAAGTAGCTTGCTTAGGAGCTCGCCCGAGCAGCTCACCAAGTAACTGCGAGGAGAGCTCACCGAGTAGCTCACTTAGGAGCTCGGATAACAGCTCACCCAGGAGCTCGTCGAGCAGCTCGACTTCAGCTCACCCGGGAGCTCGTCAAGCAGCTCGATTGACAACTTGCCTTGCCAACTCACCTTGAGCTCGCTAAGGATCTCACCTTGCCAACTCGCCTTGAGCTCATCTTGTAGCTCACATGTAAGCCCACCTAACAGATTACCGACAAGCTCACCTTGGATTTCGTCGAGCTGCTCGACCTAGAGCAGCTTGTCGAGGAGCTCACCGAACAGCTCGTTTGGCAAGTCACCGAGTAGCTCGCCTGGGAACTCGGGAGCAGCTCCGCTAGGAGCTCTTTTGGGAGCTCACTATACTTGCCAAGTAGCTCACCTGGGAGCTCACCGAGCAGCTCACCTCAGAGCTCCCTAAGCAGCTCGACTTGAGACCACTTGGAAGCTCATCGAGCAGCTCACTGAAACTCGCACAGGCTCGCCTTGCCCACTCACCTTGAGCTTGTTGAGGAGCTCACGTTGCCAACTCACCTTGAGCTCAATTGTAAGCTCACCTCGAGTTCGTCAAGTAGCTCACCAAGCGCTCGCCACGTAGCTCTCGCAACGCACTCACTAAGGAGCTCGTGCGACAGCTCGCCGAGTAGCTCACCCGAGAGATCGTCAAGTAACTCACCTGGGAGCTAGCCTGACAGCTCACCTTGCCAACTCGTATGGCAGCTCACCTGTAAGCTTGCCTCAAAGATTGCTAACAATCTCTCCCTAGAGTATCTTGCCAGGGAGCTCACCGAGAAGCTCGTATTGGAGCTTGGGAGCAGCTCACCCAGGAGCTCACCGAGTAGCTCGCTTAAGAGCTCATCGAGCAACTCGGTTGAGAGCTCACCTGGGAGCTCGCGGAGCAACTTGACTTGAGCTCGCTTGTGAGCTTGACGAGTAGCCCGTCGGGGATCTCACCAAATAACTAGCCAAGTAGCTCGCTTGGGAGCTCGCCGAAGCTTGCCTTGAGCTCGCCAAGCGACTGCGAGGGAGCTTGGCAAACATCTCACCTAGGAGCACGTCGAGTAGCTCGACTTCATCTCGACCGGCAGATCACCTGAAAACTTTCCTTTCCAACTCGCCTTGAGCTCATCTGGTAGCTCACCTCGGAGTTTGTCGAGTAGCTTACCTGGAAGCTCACGTAACAACTCACCTTGGAGCTCCCCACCCAGGCTCTCTCAACACTGCTTGCCTAGCAACTTGCCTAAGAGCTCGCGTGACAGCTCGCCTTGCCAACTCGTCTGCCGGCTCGCTCCTAGAGCAGACTTGCTTCGGGAACTTGCCTTGGTTCTCACCGAACAAATTTCCTGGGAGCTCGCGGAGCAGCTGGGCTGGGAGCTCACCGAGCAGCTCACCTGGGAGCTCACAGAGTAGCTCGGTTGGGAGCTCACCGAGCAGCTCGGTTGGGAGCTCGCGGAGTAGCTCGACTTGAGCGCGCTTGTGAGCTCGTCGGGGAGCTCACCGAACAACTCACCAAGTAGCTCACTTGGGAGCTCGCGGCAGCTCGAGGAGCTCACCTGAGAGCTCGGCTAATAGCTCACCAAGGAGCTCGTCGAATAGCTCGCCCGAGCTCATCGAGCAACTCGCATGGGAGCTCACTTGACAACTTGCCCGGGCGCATCGAAATGAGTAGGTGAGTCAAGAACATTGGACATAGCGAGCTCTTCGTAGAGCTCACCGTCAGCTGCTCTGCTCGCGAGTTTAAAAATAATGAATGTTTTTTTCGTTTGATTCCTTATCCATCGCATGGCATCCCTTTTTACTTATAACTACTATGGGTAGATGTTTCTCGTCGGATGATTTAGCTTGTACGCAATGTTGGCGAGTCGGTCAGTGAGCCGTATGGCTATCTTTGCGGCGAGCAATCGCCGTGTCGAGCTACATTAAAATTCAACGTTTTCAATATAACGTTGTGCAAAATATTGCGAGGTGAGAGGTTGGAAACGTGAAAATATCGGTTTGGTTGGGGCTTTGCTGAGTGCGCCATGGCTCAGCTCTTGCATTCCAAAATCGGGAACATTGGACATAGGTAGCTCGTCAAAGAGCCGGCCGTCGAGTTGCCATGCGAGCTAAAAAAAATGAATGTTTTTCTCATTTGATTCCTTATCTGTCGTGTGAGAGCCCTTTTTACTTATAACTACTATGGGTAGAGGTTGTTCATCGGATGATTTTGCTTGTACCCAATGTTGGCGAGTCGGTCAGTGAGCCGTATGGCTATCTTTGCGGCGAGCAATCGCTGTGGCGAGCAACGTTAAAATTCAACGTTGTGAAAAATCTTGCGAGGTGAGATATGGGAAACATGAAAATATCAGTTCGGTTTGGGCTTTGCTAAGCTTTTCATGGCTCAGCTCTTGCATTCCAAAATTGCGAACACTGAACATAGCGAGCTTGTCGCAGAGCTCGCCGTCGAGCCGCTCTCCGCAAGCTAAAAAAATGAATATTTTTCGTTCGATTCCTTATCCGTCGTGTGAGATCCTTTTTACTTATAACTACTATGGGTAGAGGTTGTTCGTGGGATGATTTTTTCTTTTACCCAATGTTGGCGAGTCGATCAGTGAGCCGTATAGCTATCTTTGCGGCGAGTAATTGCCGCATCGAGCTACATTAAAATTTAAAGTTTTGAATATAATGTTTTGAAAAATCTTGTGAGGTGAGATGTTGGAAATGTGAAAATATCAGTTCGGTTGGGGCTTTGCTAAGCGCGCCATGGCTCAGCTCTTGCATTCCAAAATTGGGAACATTGGACATAGCGAGCTCGTCGCAGAGCTCGCCGTTGAGCTGCCTTGCGAGCTAAAAAAATGAATGTTTTTCTCATTCGATTCCTTATCCGTCATGTGAGAGCCCTTTTTACTTATAACTACTATGGGTAAAGGTTGTTCGTTGGATGATTTTACTTGTACCCAATGTTGGTGAGTCGATGAGTGAGCCATATGGATATATTTGCGGCGAGCTACGTTAAAATTCAACGTTGTGAATATAACGTTGTGTAAAATCTTGCAAGGTGAGATATTAGAAACGTGAAAATATCGGTTCGGTTGGGAATTTCCTGAGCACACCATGGCTCACCTCTTCCTTTCCAAAATCGTGAACATTGGACATAGTGAGCTTGTTGTAAAGCTCGTCGTTGAGTTGAGCTGCTCTCTACGAAGTAAAAAAATGAATGTTTTTTTCGTTTGATTCCTTATCCGTCGTGTGAGAGCCATTTTTACTTATAACTACTATGGGTAGAGGTTGTTCGTCAGACAATTTTTCTTCTACCCAATGTTGGTGAGTCTTTCAGTGAGCCGTATGGCTATCTTTGCGGCGAGCTACATTAAAATTCAACGTTTTGAAAATAATGTTGTGCAAAATCTTGCAAGGTGAGATGTTGGAAACGTGGAAATATCAATTTGTTTGGGGGTTTGCTGAGCGCGCCATGGCTCAACTCTTGCATTCCAAAATCGGGAACATTGGACATAGCGAGCTTGTCGCAGAGCTTGCCGTCGAGTTGCCCTCAGAGCTAAAAAAAAATGAATGTTTTTCTCATTTGATTCCTTATCCATCGTGTAATAGCCCTTTTCACTTATTACTACTATGGGTAGAGGTTGTTCGTCGACAATTTTGCTTGTACCCAATGTTGGCGAGTCGGTCGGTGAGCCGTATGGCTATATTTGCGGCGAGCTACGTTAAAATTCAATGTTGTGCAAAATCTTGCGAGGTGAGATGTTGGAAATGTGAAAATATCGGTCTGGTTGGGGCTTTGCTGAGCGCGCCATGGCTCAGCTCTTGCATTCCAAAATCGGGAACATTGGACATAGCGAGCTCATCGCAGAGCTCGCCGTCGAGTTGCCCTCAGAGCTAGAAAAAATGAATGTTTTTCTCATTCGATTCCTTATCCGTTGTGTGAGAGCACTTTTTACTTATAACTACTATGGGTAGAGGTTGTTCATCAGATGATTTTGCTTGTACCCAATCTTGTGGTGAGTCGATCGGTGAGCCGTATGGCTATATTTACGGCGAGCTACGTTAAAATTCAATGTTGTTCAAAATCTTGCAAGGTGAGATGTTGGAAACGTGAAAATATCGGTCCGGTTGGGGCTTTGCTGAGTGTGCCATGGCTCAGCTCTTGCATTCCAAAATCGGGAACATTGGACATAGCGAGCTCGTCGCAGAGCTCGCCGTCGAGTTGCCCTCGAGCTAAAAAAATGAATGTTTTTCTCGTTCGATTCCTTATCCGTCGTGTGAGAGCCCTTTTTACTTATAACTACTATGGGTAGAGTTTGTTCGTCGGATGATTTTGCTTGTACCCAATGCTGGCGAGTCGGTCGGTGAGCCGTATGGCTATATTTGTGGCGAGCTACGTTAAAATTCAACATTGTGAATACAATGTTGTGCAAAATATTGTGAGGTGAGATGTTGGAAACGTGAAAATATCAGTTTGGTTAGGGCTTTGTTGAGCGCGCCATGGCTCAGCTCTTGCATTCCAAAATCGTGAACATTGGACATAGCGACTGCCGCAAAGCTCATTGTCGAGCCGCTCTGCGAGCTAAAAAAATTAATCTTTTTTTTTCGTTCGATTCCTTATCCGTCGTGTGAGAGCCCGTTTTACTTATAAATACAATGGGTAGAGGTTGTTCGTCGGATGATTTTGCTTGTACCCAATGTTGGCGAGTCGATCAGTGAGCCGTATGGCTATCTTTGCGGCGAGCAATCACCACGGCGAGCTACGTTAAAATTCAACGTTGTGAATATAACTTTGTGCAAAATCTTGCGAGGTGAGATGTTGGAAACGTGAAAATATCGTTTCAGTTGGGGCTTTGTTGAGTGCGCCATGGCTCAGCTCTTGCATTCCAAAATTGCAAACATTGGACATAACGACCTCGTTGCAGAGCTCGCCGTCGAGCTGCCTTGCGAGCTAAAAAAGAAATGAATGTTTTTCTCGTTCAATTCCTTATCCATCGTGTGAGAGCCCTTTTTACCTATAACTACTATGGGTAGAGGTTGTTCGTCGGATGATTTTCCTTGTACCCAATGTTGGCGAGTCGGTCGGTGAGCCGTATGGCTATATTTGCGGCGTGCATTCGCAGCGGTGAGCTACATTAAAATTCAACGTTTTGAATATAACGTTGTGAAAAATACTTGCGAGGTGAGATGTTGGAAACGTGAAAATATTGGTTCGGTTGGGGCTTTGATGAGCGTTCCATGGCTCAGCTCTTGCATTCCAAAATTGCCTATGTTGGACATAGCGAGCTCATTGCAGAGCTCGCTGTCGAGCTGCCCTACGAGCTAAAAAAAAAATGTTTTTCTCGTTCGATTCCTTATCCATCGTGTGAGAGCCCTTTTTACTTATAACTACTATGGGTAGAGGTTGTTCGTCGGATGATTTTGCTTGTACCCAATGTTGGCAAGTTGGTCGGTGAGCCGTATGGCTATCTTTTGCCACGAGAAATATGCGCTGCGAGCTACATTAAGATTCAACATTTTCAATATAACGTTGCACAAAATCTTGCAAGGTGAGATGTTGGAAACTTGAAAATATCGGTTTGGTTGGGGCTTTGCTGAGCTCGCCATGGCTCAACTCTTGCATTCCAAAATCACGAGCATTGGACATTGCGAGCTCGAGGCAGCACTGGCCGTCGAGCTGACCTGCGAGCTAAAAAAAATGAATGTTTTTCTCGTGCAATTTCTTATCCGTCGTGTGAGAGCCCTTTTTACCTATAACTACTATGGGTAGAGGTTGTTCGTTGGATGATTTTGCTTGTACCCAATGTTGGCGAGTCGGTCGGTGAGCCATATGGCTATGTTTGCGGCGAGCTAATCTATGTTGGTGATATAAGTTTGTGCAAATCTTGCGCGGTGAGATGTTGGAAACATGAAAATATCGTTTCGGTTGGGGTGATGTCTTGTGGCGCCATGGCTCACCTCTTCCTTTCCAAATTTGCCAACATTGGACACAAATGAGTCGGTCCGTGAGCCGTATGGCTATCTATACGAGGAGAAATCATCACGGAGATCTAAATTAGAATTCAACGTTTTGAATATAACGTTGTGTAAAATCTTGCAAGGTGAGAGGCTGGAAACATTAAAATACCAATTTGGTTTTAGCGTTAGTGAGCGCGCCATGGCTCAACACTTGCATTCAAAAATCACCCACATTGGGACATACCGAGCACATGGTCTGGCTAGTTTACGAACTAAAAAGATGAATGTTTTTCTCATTCGGATCCTTATCCGTCGCTTGACAGGCCTATTTACTTATAACTACTATGGGTGGACGTTGCTCTTATGATGTTTTTTGCTTGTACCTTATGTTGGCGAGTCCGATAGTGAGGCGAATGGGAATATTTGCATCGAGCAATGTCCTTTGTGAGGTACATTAAAACTGAACATTTTGAATATAATCTTGTGTAAAAATCTTGCGGAGCGACACGAGAATATTATTTTTGATTGGAGGTTTTTTTAGCGCGCCATGGCTCAACCTATGCAATCCGCAATCGTGAACATTTGACAAAATGAGATCATCGCCGAGCGTGCTGGCGAGCTAATCTAGTTGCTACAAAAAAATGAATGTTTTTGTCATCCGTATCCTTATCCGTCACGCGACAGGTCCTTTTACTTATAACTACTATAGGGGGATGATTGAAGATATCTCCCCCGCCAAGCGAACAAAGCGATCTGAGCTCTCCTACGCCCTGAGTTAAGCAAGTGAACAATGCGAAAGACAGTTATTGCGAATGACAGTGAATGCTATGCATGCGAAATGGTGCAAAGCAGGTGAATAGCCAGGTATGCCCGTGGAGGAGGCAATCTGGTAATGCTATAAGAACTCAGTGGGATTGCGTTGGATTGAGCGTGAGGATCGTGCTTGGTTCCGACTTCTATCAAAGAAAGCATAGTGCAAAGAGTAGCGGTCATCGACTTAGGGCTGCCATGGGGCCTTGGGTCACTTAATATCAGTGGTGGCTTGGTGAACCATCACTTTGCAGAATCAGAACAGACACAGGAATCAGGTTGCGAACCTGAGGAAAATAGTTAAGCGCGCCCGTGTGAGAGTAGCACTGGGATGGGTGACCTCCCGGGAAGTCCCAGATCGGTCCCCAAAAGTTTCAGAGTTAGTGCAACGCATGATTCTGTCCGCCTACGGACCGTGCAGAGGTCCATTTGTACATCGTTGGGCATTTTCGGCTGAGACCGACCCAGCTCCTTTGTAAATACTCTTGGCTTGTGAAGCCTTTGTAATCCAGCTCGTGGAGCACCCTTTTGTAATTAATACAGAGCTCTGTTTTCTCAATCTTGGTTGGCATTTATATTTTATGGTGCATGCATTATTTGGTTTGCAAATGAGCTAACTCGTGCAGGTCCTCGCTGGAAAGGAAGAAGGCGTAGTCTGCGAATCCTCACGGATCGTCGCAGTGCCGCATGGGCTAAGGAGTGAAATCCCTGAACCCGTGACAGCTGGTATCAGAGCTTGACCCACGAGTTTAGCCTTGCATTACCACCACCAAGAGCAAGAGCTTGTATTCCGTCCAGTATAGTTTTGCAGTGATATCTCATCCAAGATGGCTGACAGTGATAATGAAAGTCAGGGAGGTGAACAGGGTGAGACAAGGATACGCACCAGGGCAATTGCCATGGATGCAGCAGCGCGAGTTACAAAGCTAGAAGATACTGCTCCGGGGCCCAGGATCAGTAATTTGGAAGCAGAGTTGTTCGAGATGAGAGATCAACTCTTGGAGAGCATCGCCAATCAGAAAAGGCTAAGCGATGATCTCGCTCTTGTGAAGAGCATCCTTGCTGCGAGTGGACACAGAAGTTTTGCAAAACTAAAGGTTCGCGAACCGGAACCTTACGATGGACAGCGTGATGATAAAATTTTGGAAAATTACTTTTGGGATGTTGAAGAGTATTTATCCAACATGACAGGTCTCAATGATGAGGCCCAGGTCAGAACTGCCGCCACATACCTCACAGGTAGTGCGAAGCTATGGTGGCGAACTCGAGCCGAGGACAAGAAGGCAGGCCGAGTTGTAACACAAATTGACACTTGGGATGAGCTGAAGGCAGCTTTGCGTGACCAGTTCCGTCCGGGGAACTCGGCGTGGGTGGCGAGATTAAAACTTATGGATCTAAAGCAGTCAGGTAAAGTCAGAGACTACATCAAGTCTTTTCAGGCGTTGATGTTGGAAATCAAGGATATGTCCGATGCAGACCGCTTGTTCCAGTTTATGAAAGGCCTACAACAGTGGGCCCAGACAGAGCTGCGTAGACAGAATGTGCAGACATTGTCAGCAGCCATAGCCGCAGCCGACCGCTTGCTTGATTACAGGTCAGAGGGCCCAAGCAAGGCAGGTGATGAGCAAAGCAGAGGTAGATCAAGAGCGCAACAGACTCAGAGTAGGGGGTCTTCAAGGGGGTCGCGTTCCAAATCCGCCTCCAGGAACTCCAACAGATCAAATGATAGAGGGAAAGGGAGCTCCTCTTCAGGCTCAAGTAAGTGGAGTGTCAAGACACAGAACTCAGTAAAGGGGCCAGTGAGGAATCCGCCCCACCGACAGCAGAGAAGTCGGTCATCATCTGTTACGTTTGTGGCAAGAATCATAGAGCATTTAATTGTCCGGAATGACAGAGAGTGAGTTCTATTGACGGAGAAGTATCAGAAAGGTCTGTCCCCTCTCAAGAGTTGGGAGCGAGTAGACTACTCAACGCTCTAGATGAGGTTGAGGAAATGCCACCACAGCCGTGAATAACAACAGGTTGATGTTCGTGGAGGCCACTCATGGTGGGAGAATAACTACAGCATTGGTGGACACTGGAGCCACACATAATTACATTACACCGCAGAGGGCAGAGAAAATTGGTCTCAAGTACGAGAAGACGACGGGACTATTCAAAACCATCAACTCACCCTCCAGGAAGATTTCAGCGTAGCTCGAGGAGTTGCTTTACAGATTGGAGAGTGGCACGGCAATGTAGATCTCCATGTCATCGAGATGGATGACTTTGAGATGATCCTTGGACAGCATTTTGTGCGTCAGGCTAAGGTAGCAGTGATTCCACATCTGGACTGCTTGGTACTCATGGATTGCAAGCAGCCATGTATGGTAAAGGTCATTGAGAAACGACAGTCTGCGAAAACACAACGAGTGCAGTTTGCATCCGCAGCGAGCATGACAAAGGCAGCGAAGAAAGGCAAGGAGCCAATGTATCTGGCTGCACTCCTTGGAGGTTGGGACGAAGATGAGGGAATGCGCACCCCCATCCCATCCGCAGTGGAGAATGTCATAAGAGAATTTGAAGATCGCATGCCAAAGACCTTACCACCGGAGCTACCACAGAGAAGGGCGATTGACCATCAAATTGAGCTTGAGCCGGGGCGAGGCCGCCAGCCCGAGCACCATACAGGTTATCCGGCCCGGAGCAAAAAATGATAGAATTAAAGAGACAGCTTGGCGAGTTAGTGTCAGCTGGCTACATCAGACCATCAAGGTCACCATATGGCGCACCAGTGTTGTTCCAGAAGAAAAAGGATGGAGAGCTTCGATTATGTGTTGACTATCGAGCTCTTAACAGATTGACAAGGAAGAACAGGTATCCGGTTCCCTTGATATGCAGATTGCTTCGACCGCCTAGCAGGGGCGCGTTACTTTTCCAAGTTGGACTTGAAACAGGGATATTACCAAGTCCGCATAGCAGAAGGAGATGAAGAAAAGACCGCCTGTGTGACCAGGTATGGGTCATATGAGTTCATGGTGATGTCGTTCGGCCTTTGCAATGCCCCGGCCACCTTTTGTACTCTAATGAACGACGTGTTCCGTCCATTGCTGGATAAATCAGTTGTGGTATATCTTGATGACATTCTAGTGTACAACAAGACTCTGGAGGATCACAAGGTTCACCTTGCAGAAGTGTTCGAGCGGTTGCGAGAACACAATCTCTATGTGAAAAAGGAAAAGTGCCAGTTTGCTCAGGAAGAAGTGAATTTCCTCGGGCACATCGTCGGAAAGGGACTGATCAAACCGGATCCACAGAAGCTCAAGGCCATAGAGGATTGGGAACCTCCAAGTAACGTCCACGAGGTGCGACAGTTTTGGGCCTAGCTACATATTACAGAAGGTTTGTGGAGGGTTTTTCAAGGTTGGCTACCCCGCTCACAGACCTACTCAAAAAGGGCAGAAAGTGGCGCTGGATGGAGAAACAGCAGCAAGCATTTGAGCTGTTGAAGCAGAAACTCACATCGCAGCCTGTCCTTGCGCTTCCAGACTATGGGAAGCCATTCGAGGTGCAGACAGATGCATCTGACTATGCCATTGGGGAGTTCTTATGCAGGAGGGCCACCCCGTAGCCTATGAATCGCGGAAGTTGAATGACCGGGAACGGAATTACCCGGTGCATGAAAAAGAGATGACTGCCATAGTGCATTGCTTGAGAGGCTGGAGACACTATTTGTTGGGGCACCGTTTGTTGTGAAAACGGATAACATCTCTTCTACATACTTCAAGACGCAGGCGAAGCTTACCCCTAAGCAGGCTAGATGGCAGGAATTCCTTGCTGAGTTTGATTTTGAAATCACTTACAATCCCGGTAAGAAGAACGTCGTTGCAGACGCACTCAGCAGAAAAGCACAACTTGCAGCCGTGACTGAGAGTCCCGCTTCCATGCACAGTGAGAGCAGGGTGCTGCTCGCAGAAGCGATGGTGGATCAGATAAAGGAAGGTTTGACACAGGATCCCCAGGCAGTAGAGTTGGTCAAGCAGGTCCGAGAGAACAGGACCAGAAAGTTTTCGATCCGAGATGGACTGTTGGTTTTCACACAAGGTCGGATCTACATTCCCAAGTGGGGGAAGTTGAGAAGGGAGTTGTTGCAAGAGTGCCATGACTCCGTGTGGGCTAGGACACCCAGGGCAGAAGAGAACACTAGCACTTATTGAGAGAGGTTTCTATTGGCCAAAAATGAGGGAGGACGCCGACGAGTACGTCCGTTCTTGCCTTATCTGCCAGCAAGATAAACAGTATATAAAGCTCCAGCAGGGACACTACAACCATTGCCAATTCCAATCAGACCGTGGGTAAGCGTGAGTTTGGATTTCATCACTCAGTTACCAGAATCGGATGGAAAGACAAGTATAATGGTGGTTGTCGACAGGTTCTCGAAGTATGCCACATTCATAGCATGTGCAGCGCCGTGTAGGGCAGAAGATGCAGCTGAATATTTCTTTAGCCATGTTGTGAAATATTGGGGTGTTCCGTTGAGCATCGTTTCTGACAGAGATGCTCGGTTCACAGGTAACTTCTGGAAAGAATTGTTCAAATTGATGGGCACTAAGTTGCTGATGAGCTGGCCATCATCCACGAAAATTGAGCACTATCTTGGAGGACTATCTGAGGCACTATGTGCGGTCCGACCAAGCCAATTGGCCGAAGCTGCTTGATGCAGCACAGTTCAGCTACAATCTCCAGAAGACATCGACGAGTGGATACTCGCCGTTCCAGCTGGCAACGGGCCAACAACCGTTGTCACCACAAAATGTAACGAGTGGTCATCTTGGTGATTGCCTGCCAACAATGCACTACTGAGTACACTGACGATTGGTAGGATAGAGTGGACTTAGCCAAGCACAATTTAACAAAAGCAGCAGAGCGGATGAAGGCATATGCAGATCAAAGCCGCAGGGCGGTGGAATTCAACGTTGGCGACAAAGTGTTGTTGAGGATGGACCCGGTACAATTCAAGCCTCCGAGGGGTCTGAGCGCAGCCCTCACACGTCGATGGGACGGACCGTTTGTGATTATCGGTCGCGTCGGCAAAGTCACCTATCGGATCCAATTGCCCCGCCACATGCATGTGCATCCCGTCTTCCATGTGAGTCAGCTCCGCCCATACCTCGAGGATAAATTGGACCCGTCCCGGAACCAGCCGACAAGAGCTCCTGCGAATGTCGTGGACAAGCCAGAGCAGGTGGTCGACAGGATTCTGGAGATGCGCAGAAGAGGAATCGGCACCAAGGTAAGAACAGAGTTTCTGGTACACTGGAAGGATCAGCCTTCTTATGCAGACACCTGGGAGCGTGGCGAATCACTATGGAATGTGGAAGACAAGATTTGGGAGTTCTTAGGGAAGAACCCCCAGATAAAATTTTAACTCCAAAGTGGATAACGGAGTTACTCCCGTGTTAAGTCGAGGACTTGCACCGGCGCCGAGGGCGTCGCCGAAAACGGTGGGGGAGCGTATAGGGGGATGATTGAAGATATCTCCCCCGCCAAGCGAACAAAGCGATCTGAGCTCTCCTACGCCCTGAGTTAAGCAAGAACAATGCGAATGACAGTTAATGTGAATGAAAGTGAATGATATGCATGCGAAATGGTGCAAAGCAGGTGAATAGCTAGGTATGCCCGTGGAGGAGGCAATCTGGTAAATGCTATAAAACTCGTGTGGGATTGCATTGGATTGAGCGTGAGGATCGTGCTTGGTTCCAAATTCTATCGGCCAGGCAGTGCGCAGAAGCGGGTCATAAGAATTGGGGCTACAGTGGGCCCTGGGTCACAATATCAGTGGTGGCTTGGTGAACCATCACTTTGCAGAATCAGAAACAACACAGAATCAGGTTGCGAACTGAGGAAAATAGTTAAGCGCGCCCGTGTGAGAGTAGCACTGGGAAGGGTGACCTCCCGGGAAGTCCCGGTATTGGTCCCCCAAAGTTGCAGAGTTAGTGCAACGCGCGATTCTATCCGCCTACGGACCGTGCGGTGGTCCATTTGTATATTGGCTTTGGGAATTTTCAGCCGAGACTAACCTAGGGCCTTTGTAAATACTCTTGGCTTGTGAAGCCCTTGTAATCTAGCTCGTGGAGCACCCTTTTGTAATTAATACAGAGCTCTGTTTTCTCAATCTTGGTTGGCATATATATTTTCTGGTGCATACATTGTTTGGTTTGTAAATGAGCTAACACGTGCAGGTCCTCGCTGGAAACAGAGAAGGCATAGTCTGCGAATCATCACGGATCGTCGCAGTGCCGCAAGGGCTAAGGAGTGAAATCCACGAACCCGTGACAACTACTATGGATAGAGGTTGGTCATTCGATGTTTTGCCACTACGCTATGTTGTGGACTCTCAGAAAATCTTGCTCAGCTCGCATTTGTTCTTATCGTGCTCGCCAAGAGTGGATTGAGTTAAATTGACATGGTCTTTCAGGTCAATCTGAGCTTTGGCCTCGGGCCATTGTTAGGGCTGTCAAAATTTCTATCTAACCCACATCCACCTAGTAATGGACGTGACATGTATTACGCCTAATTTATTGGGTGTTGTCGGTTTGCCTTGTGTTGATTCCTTGACTGTATATACGGTTCGATGATAATGCGGGCAGCCCTCTATTGGCCAAGTTGTCAATGGTTGGGTTTTCCTCCTCTAATAGAGTGACAACCGATTCATAGGTGAATGGGAGAATTTTGTCCCATCTTGTGCATCGGTGTCATTGCCAAAGATTATGCGGGCTATGAGTGCATGTTATAAAATTTTTGCCATTGGTATTCTCCTTGGCTCTCCTTGTTTGTTGCGTTGAATTCTCCTTTGAGCTCATGTGATTGCAATGGGAAGGCGACATTGATTTTCGTATGGATCTCTTTATTGTGCTTGCTTTGTTCTGTTGGCTCTCGATCGGAAGCGTCATGTTCTTCACGGATGTAACCATTCATGGATGGCCCAAATGATTGTAGGTAGTAGAGTGGAATGTTTTAGATTCTGATCGGATCCGCTTTGCCTAGGGTCATCTGTGCTGGTTATGGAAGTGATTTGCAGGATGTTTCTAGAGAGTAGGGGCAGCAACAACAATCGGTAATTTGCATGTTTCGTTGTGATCCCGCTTCTCTCCTCAAAGCATCTTACGCTTTATGGATGTAACCTTCGGTGGGATGGACCCATATGTGTGTAGGCCGCAGAGTGGAATGTTTCAGATTCTGATCGGATCCACTTGGCCTAGGGTCCTCCATCAGTGTTATGGAAGTGATTTGCAAGACATTGCTAGAGGCCCCCTGTATATAGCTCGATTCTTTGTGTTCTCTCTTCAAAGCATGTTTCACTTTACGGATGTAACCTTTGGTGGTTGACCCATATCCGAGTGGGTGCCGATGAGTGAGTTTTTAGGCCGCAGAGTGGAACGTTTCAGATTCTGATCGTATCCACTTGGCCTAGGGTCCTCCATCGGGGTTATGGAAGTGATTTGCAAGACATTGCTAGAGGGGAGGCACTGTGGAATCCCCCTGTATATAGCTCGAATCGTTGTGTTCTCTCGTTGAAGCCTGTCATGCTTTACGGAAGTAACCTGTGGTGGTAGACCCATTTTCTGAGTGGGCATCGATGAGTGAGGTTTTAGGCCACAGAGTGAAACGTTTTAGATTCTGATCATATCCACTTGACCTAGGGTCCTCTATCGAGGTTATGGAAGTGATTTGCAAGACATTGCTAGAGGGGAGGAACTATTGAATCCCCCTGTACATAGCTCGAATCATTGTGTTCTCTCCTCCAAGCCTATCACGCTTTACATAACTAACCTTTGGTGGTTGACCCATTTTCCAAGTGGGTGCCGATGAGTGAGTTTATGCCGCAGAGTGGAACGTTTGCATTCTCGATCGTATCCACTTGGCCTAGGGTCCTCCATCGGGGTTACGGAAGTGATTTGCAAGACATTGCTAGAGGGGAGGTACTGCACAAGCCCCCTACGTATAGCTCCGGTTCGTTGTGTTCTCTCTTCGAAGCCCGTCACGCTTTACGGAAGTAACCTTTGGTGGTTGACCCATATCTGTGTGGGCACCGACGAGTGAGTTTTTAGGCCTCAGAGTGGAACGTTTCAGATTCTGATCGTATCCACTTGGCCTTGGGTCCTCCATCGGGGTTATGGAAGTGATTTGCAAGACATTGCTAGAGGGGAGGTGCTGCGGAAGGCCCCTGTATATAGCTCAGGTTCGTTGTGTTCAACCTTCGAAGCCTATAACACATTACGGATGTAACCTCTAGTGGCTAACCCATATATGAGTGGTTGCCGATGAGTGAGTTTTTAGGCCGCAGAGTGGAACGTTTCAGATTGTGATCATATCCACTTGGCCTGGGGTCCTCCATCGGGGTTACGAAAGTGATTTGCAATACATTGCTAGAGGGGAGGAACTGCGCAAGCCCGTTGCATATATCTTCGGTTCGTTGTGTTCTGTCTTCGAAGTCTGTCACGCTTTACGGAAGTAACCTCTGATGGTTGATCCACATCCGAGTGGGTGCTGACGAGTGAGTTTTTAGGCCGCAGAGTGGAACATTTCAGATTCTTATCGTATCCACTTGGCCTAGGGTCCTCCATCGGGGTTATGGAAGTGATTTGCAAGACATTGCTAGAGGGAGGTGAGGCGCGCTCATTTTACTTGTGTTCTTTTTGATGTTTCCTTCTACTTTTTTTTACCTCTCTCGTCGAAGGCTTTTACGTTGCGCGCGGAAATATCCTTTGGAGGTCCATATGTGCCTTTTTAGGCAATGATGTGGAATGTTTCAGATTCTGATCGGATCTCACGTTGCCTAGGGTCCTCCGTTGGTCTTATTTTACATTTTTTGTAAATGCCTCGAGGATAACGGTAGTAATCAAATCAGGTCGAGGTTGGCTACTCCAAACAATCTGCATCCTTTGAGCGTGCGTAGGGGGATATCCTGGGTAAGGACGTCTCTGAGCAGTCTTATAATTGAGGTGGCTGCATGCACGGTGCATTCTATGTGGCCTATGTTTATCGTGAGCCATTTTGTTTCAAGGCTTGGGGTGAAGGGCTTCGTACGGGACGTGCTTCCCAAATTCTTGTGAACCAAATCTCGTTGTCGATGCGCTCCGGCCCTATGTAGTCTATCTACCCCCGAAGATGTGAATTTTTACGATGTTCTTGATGCCCCCATCGTTTTTTTCCACGACATTTGTTGCGCCAACGGGTTCATTGGAAAATCTCTAATGCTCGTCGGTGTTGAAAATGTTGAAAGCACGTGGAGATCTTCAATGGTTGCCTACCTTTCCGCGTCGACATTTGAGCTCGAGGTGTGGGTTGATTTGATGTTTTCTACAAGAGAGGAGGAATTTGATATTTTGCTTTCGCATTTGTGCGGGTCTTGTCGCGCCTTTTGAAGGCCTCCGACATCCCGTGCATGGAAGGGAGCTACCTGTTGATCCTGCAAGTAGTCATATGCTTGTCTCAAAGATTAAGCCATGCATGTCTAAGTATGAACTATTTCAGATTGTGAAACTGCAGATGGCTCATTAAATCAGTTATAGTTTCTTTGATGTTACCTTTACTACTCGGGTAACAATAGTAATTCTAGAGCTAATACGTGCAAAATCCCGACTCTTGGAAGGGACGAATTTATTAGATAAAAGGCCAAGGCGCGGGTTTGCCCACTACTCCGGTGATTCATGATAACGCCGACGGATCGCACGGCCTTTGTGCTAGCAACGCTTCATTCAAATTTCTGCCCTATCAACTTTCGATGGTAGGATAGAGGCCTACCATGGTGGTGACGAGTGACGGAGAATTAGGGTTTGATTCTCGGAGAGGGATCCCGAGAAACAGCTACCAC
>CM031234.1:29187926-29307926 GCA_018340775.1 Taxus wallichiana var. yunnanensis | reverse complement strand
CTCGCAAAACAGCTCCCATGGGAGCTCACCCAAGAACTTGCACCGGGAGCTCACCAATCAGCTCACCTAGTAGCTCGGCATGGAGCTCGGCAAGCGGCCTCGCCAAGGAGCTCTCTCGAGCGGCTTGACTTGAGCTTGCCCAAACTCACTTGGGAGCTTACCGTCGCCTCTCCTTGCCACTCACCAAGCGGCTCGACTTGAGCTCCCCGTGAGCTTGTCAAGCAACTCACCAAAACTTGCATGGGAGCTCACCTCTCAACTCGCCTTTCAAGCTCACCTTGCACACTCACCTTGAGCTCGTCTGGTAGCTCGCCTCAGAGTTCATCGAGCAACTCGCCAAGTAGCTCATCCGGGAGCTCATCGAGTAACTCACCGAGTAGGCTAACTTGAGCTCGCGAACAACTCACCGAGTAACATCTCGCTACGGAGCTCGCCATGTAGCTTGCTTGGGAGCTCACCGAACAGTCATGTCGTAGCTTGCTCGCGAGCTCACCGATCACTCGAATTGAGCTCACCCGAAAGCTCGTCGGGCAACTTGCCAGGAGCTCGCCTTGCCAACTCACCTTGAGCTCGTCTGGTAGCTCGTATGTAAGCTCACCTAAGAGATTACCGATAAGCTCACCTCGGAGTTCTTCGAGCTACTTGACCTAAAGCGGCTTGTCGGGAGCTCGCCAACACTCGCTTAGGAGGTCATCGAGAAGCTCGCTTGGGAGGTCGAGGATGAGCTCCGTTGGGAGCTCTTTTGGGAGCTCTCCGTCACCCAGCCAAGTAGCTCACTTGGGAGCTTGCCTAGTAGCTCGACTTGAGCTCGCACGGCAGCTCATCTAACAGCTCACTGGAAACTTTCCCGGGAGCTCACCTTACCAACTCGCCTTGAGCTCGCTGAGGATCTCACCTTGCTAACTCACCTTGAGCTCATTTGGTAGCTCACCTATAAGCTCAACTTGGAGTTCGTCAAGCAACTCCCCACGTAGCTCGCAACGCAGCTTGCCGAGCAGCTCACTTGGGAGTTCACCTGACAGCTCACCTTGCCAAATCGTCTGGTAGCTCGCCTGTAAGATTGCTGATAAGCTCACCCTATATCAACTTGCTGAGGAGCTTGCCTTGGTGCTCGTCGTACAGCTCGCTAAACAGCTTGCCTGGGATCTCACCGAGCAGCTCGCATGAGAGCTCGCAGTTCACTTCGCGTGTTAGCTCACGGCGGCTCAGCTATGAGCTTACCGAGTAGCTTGCCAAACAGCTCCCATGGGATCTCACCAAGTAGCTCACCAAGTAGCTCACCTAGGAGCTCGATATGGAGCTTGGCAAATAGCTCACCAAGGAGCTCGCCAAGCAGCTCGACTTGAGCTTTCCTGGAATCTCACCTGGGAGCTTGCCCACAACTCACGTTGCTAGGTCACTCAAGCTCGACTCCGAGCTCGCCTAGGATCTTGTCAAACAGCTCGCCCGAAAGCTCGCATGGGAGCTCACCTGTCAGCTCACCCAAAAACTCCCACGGGAGCTCACTTGTCAGCTCACCAAACAACTCGCCTTACCAACTCATCTGACAGCTCACCTTGAAGATTGCTAACAAGCTCGCCCAAGAGTAACTTGCCGAGGAACTCACCGAATAACTTTCCCAGGAGCTCACGGAGCAGCTCACCCAGGAGCTCGCCGAACAACTCACCTAGGAGCTTGCAGAGCAGCTCGGTTGGGAGCTCACCTGGGAGCTCTCAGGGAACCTCGGTTGGGAGCTCTTTTGCAAGCTCACGGAGCAGCTCGACTTGAGCGCGCCTGTGAACTCATCGGGGAGCTCACCGAACCACCTGCCAAGTAGCTCGCTCGGGAGCTCACCTAGCATCTCACCAAGCAACCTGCGAGGGAGCTCACCGAGTAGCTCACCTAAGAGCTCAGATAACAGCTCACCCAGGAGCTTGTTGAGCAGTTCGACTTCAGCTCACTCGGGAGCTCATCGAGCAGCTCGATTGACACTTTGCCTTGCCAACTCACCTTGAGCTCGCTAAGGATCTCAACTTGCCAACTCACCTTGAGCTCATCTGGTAGCTCGCATGTAAGCCCACCTCAGAGATTACCGACCTAGAGCAGCAATAGACCTAGAGAAACTTGTCGGGAGCTCGTCGAACAGCTCATTGGCAAGTCACCGAGCAGCTCGCCTGGGAGCGCAGGGAGCAGCTCCGCTGGGAGCTCTTTTGGGAGCTCACCGTACTCACTAAGTAGCTCACCTGGTAGCTCACCAAGTAGCTCACTTGGGAGCTCCCCAAGCAGCTCTACCTAAGCTCGCTCGGGAGCTCATCGAGCAGCTCACCTGAAACTCACCCGAAGCTCGCCTTGCTTACTCGCCTTGAGCTCGTTGAGGAGCTCACCTTGCCAACTCACCTTGACCTCGTTTGTAATCTCACCTCGAGTTTGTTGAGCACCTCACCTAGCAGCTCGCCACGTAGCTCGCAACGCAACTCGCTTGGGAGCTTGCGCGACAGCTCACCGAGTAGCTCACCCGGGAGCTTGTCGAGCAACTCGCCTGGGAGCTCGCTTGATAGCTCACCTTGCCAACTCGTATGGCAGCTCGCCTATAAGTTCACCTCGAAGATTGCTAACAATCTAGCCCTAGAGAAGCTTGTCGGGGAGCTCACCGAGCAGCTCACCTCGGAGCTCACGGAGCAACTCACATGGGAGCTCGCGAAGCAACTCACCTGGGAGCTCACGGAGCAGCTCGACTTGAGCTTGCTTGTGAGCTTGCCAAACAACTTGCCAAGTAGCTCACTTGCGAGCATGCCGAGCAGCTCACTAGGGAGCTCACCTTCGAGCTCGCCAAGTAACCCGCAAGGAGCTCGAGAACACTCACCTAGGAGCACGTCGAGCAGCTTCGACTTCACGACGTCTTCAATCAAGGTCGTCATTTTCTCGTAAGACCATTGTCACCTTTTTTTCATCATCTCCTTCATAAGAATGTTCATTTTGAATGGGATGAGCATTGCCAAAAGGCCTTTGATGATCTCAAAGCTTATCTTCTTTCTCCACTGTGCTTACACCTCCACATGAGGGGGAGCCTTTCTATCTTTATATCTCTATGACTCGACCATGCTCTGGGAGCCATGATCTCACATCGGGATGCTTGTGGTAAAGAAAAAGTCGTCTATTACATTAGTCGTACTCTCCATGAGTATGAAACATGTTATTCTCAAGCTGAAAAGTTATGTTGTGCTCTATTCTTCGCAACTTCTAAGCTTCATCACTACCTCCTTAATCACAAAACTTACATTGTCACAAGTGTCAATCCACTCAAGACAATACATGCAAAGCCTTATCACAATGATCGTATCACTCGTTGACTCATGCTTATGACAGAATTTGATCTCGAGTTTATCCCGCAAAATTCTATCAACGGTCAGGTCATTTCGATCAATTAGCTGATGCTCCTCTTCCGGACACTCAAGTCCCCCTTGCTCAATTCCCCGATGAATATATCCAATGATTTATTTTGTTCTATCTCCATTTAAAGTAAAACTCTTCTTTGATGGATCCAAATGCCAACGAAGGGGGAGGTGCGGGTTTCGTGATGATTCCTCCTTGGGGTGTGCCTATCCTAGTCAAACACAAATTAAACTTTGAGTGCACCAATAATATGGCTGAATATGAAGCTCTGCTTTGGGTCTTCAAAATGCCATTAATCTCGGCGCCGCCATATCGACATTTTTGGTGACTCAACTCATCGTTAATCAAGTCACGGGTGTCTATCAATGCAAGAATGACATCCTTCAAAAATATCATGATATCGTTCTCTTTCAACTCCAATCTTTTGATAAATTCACTATCCAAGCTATTCCTCGCACTGCGAATCAATTTACAGGTACAATGTCTTTGTTAACCTCACTTATTCTACCTTTTACCGAGGACTCATGACTTTATGTGGTTGTGCAATGATTAGATCAACCATCTCATCTTAGGAAACTAACTTCAATCAATGCCGTCACAACCAATACTCAGGATGAGTGGTATCAACAGATCATTGATTATCTATCTCATTTAGTGCTTCCTCCAGATCTGAATTCCAATGGTAGAAGATCTTTTATCCTACGCGCTAATCACTATACTATTCTAGGCGGGATCCTCTACAAACACGAATTTGATGGTATTTTGCTTCGATGCCTCAAAACCCCTGAATCATCTAAAGCTATCCAGGAGGTCCATGATGGTATCTATGGTGGAAATTTTAGTGGTTTGGCCATAGCTAAATGCATCTTACGCTTAGGCTATTATTGGCCTTCTCTTAATCAAGATTGTTGCGAATACACTAAGAAATGTGTCAAATGCCAACAACATTCCAATCTTATGCATATCCCTAGTCAAGATTTGCAACCTGCGACAGATTTGTGGCCTTTTTCGCAATGGGGTCTTGATCTCATCGGTCTTATCAATCCTCGTTCTTCACAGCGTCATCATTCTATCATTACTGCCACAGAATACTTTACTAAGTGGGTGGAAGCTATTCCTCTTTCTTCAACAAAAGCTAAACCGATTGTTGACTTTGTCTATCAACACATCATTTGTCGCTTTGGTGTTCCACACAAACTCATCACAGACAATGGTAAGTCTTTCAAGAATGTCGATTTGTAGAACTTCTGCGACGCTTTCAATATCAAACTCGATTTTCTTCTCCATACTATCCCCAAGCTAATGGCCAGGCCA
This sequence comes from Taxus wallichiana var. yunnanensis, assembly GCA_018340775.1. Classification (NCBI taxonomy): domain Eukaryota; kingdom Viridiplantae; phylum Streptophyta; class Pinopsida; order Cupressales; family Taxaceae; genus Taxus; species Taxus wallichiana. The sequence continues at coordinate 29,303,240 of CM031234.1, read as the reverse complement.
AAGCTTCCAATAAAACTTTGCGTAATATCCTCGCAAAGGTAACTAGTCGAGCTGGTAGGGATTGGCATTTACATATCCCTTTTGCTCTCTGGGCTTATCGGACTAGCATTCGTACTCCTACTGTGCTACTCCCTTCTCTCTCGTCTATGGGTCTCGAGGTCTGTTTTTCCTTTGCAAGTCCAAATCCCATATCTCTATGTTTCTCTCAAAGAATTTGTCTCTGATGAGGATTATCGTCAAAATCATCTAGCACAACTTGAATTATTATATGAGTGGCGTCTCAACGCTCTTGAGCATCATCAAGTCTATCTTGAGCGTGTCAAACATGCTTATAACAAGCACTTACAGCACCGTGACTTCAAAGTTTGTGATCTTGTTCTAAGAGAAAACCAAAATGTCACTACACTAGAAAAAGGAGTCGGGCCATGATAAGTTTGCTCCCAACTGGATGGGACTATATGTCGTCACTCATAAATATGCATCTGGGGCTTATCGTCTATCTTCCATGGATGGTGTACCTAAAATGGAACCTCTTAATGCCTTGCATCTACGGCCCTTCTACTGTTAAAATCTATCTTACACCAATTTAGTCGCAAGACAAGATCTTTCATCCATCTAACAACCAGTCATATACTTTCGCGGTGATTCGAAACTATGTGGTTCTCCGCGTATTGTCTTTTTTTTTACCTTAAATATGAGTATCGCAGCTCTACTCATAGCATTTTTCTTATGGATATGTTCCTCCTCATGGTAGGAATACCTTAATCACGGTTTCATCTGTCCCAAGTGTTTATCTTAATCAAATCTACTTGGGGCATGAGTATGTGCTCTTTATACGTTTTCTTCCCCTCTATCTGATCTATCTAGGTCTAAACTCAGCTTCTTTCAAAAATCTCCAAAAAAAAAAAGAAGAAGAAGAAGAAGAAGAGATGCTATTTAAAATTCCTAAAAGATAGACTAGTCCTGAAGGATAGCTATCCATGCATTATCAAATGAATCAAAAGATATAGACCATGCCCTCAAAGGATGGCTATCATTAAAATTCAAAATACAGACCGCTCCCTTGAAGGACGGTTGTTTCTCAAAGGAATTCCCAAGGCTTCTCGCATTGATCAGCCTTTCAGTCAGTTTATACACTTTTTAGCATCACTGAAAGACTTCCCGTATTGATCAGTCTTTCCATATCTAGCAAACTTCCCGCATTGATCAGTTTGCTTTTCTGCCAGAAATAATGAAGCTGAGATATAGGACCTTTTGTCGATCATATAGAGAATCCTATGAACATGTATTCTGTCCCTTGTAAATTTCGACAAGATACCTACTTACTGCTCCTTCCATTTCCCTCCTAGATCTGGTTTGCGGCTAGTTAGTGTCAGGTTTATTTTAACCTCATATATGGCCTTGTATGCATGATCTTTTGGTTTCCTATCAAAGTTTCTATTTATGGTCGGTTAGGAGCCCAGCTCACCATTCTTTTTCTTATCTGGGTGTATTTCCTTTATTTCTAATCAAGGTCGTTTCATTACGTCCTTGGCTCTCGCAGAGAGTATTTCCCATTATTTCATCCGGTTAAATTGACATTTAACATGTTAATTTAATCAAACTCTATCATTTATCTAATTTCATCTGATCTACTTTGTCCAAAACACATATCATAGCATCTATTATGAACACATGTGGGTCTATCTATCTATTTTCATCAAAATTTAATTAACATCTCAAAACTATCAAATCCCATCTATCCATCACATCATCTAAACACTTGTACATCCAAGTAACATTACATCTATCTATATCTATTTCTCATCCAAATTAAATCCACATATCAATCACATCAAATCACATCTATTTATATCCTCTACATCTATGTCTATCCAATCACATCTATTCATCATCTATCGGTCTATGTCTATATCCATCATAATTACGCTACATCTATCCATGTATATCAAAATTAAAAGCATGAGAACAATCATATGACAAAGGAAATGATGGATCTATATATATACATGAGTATCTCAGTAAAAAAAAAAAATGGGTGGCTTTTAATCAAGCCATTTATAAAATGCCTTCCATTGAGGCTACATCAATACATTGATACAAAAATACATCGCTCTATATCGTGAAATCTGATAGGTGGAAGACACTATCTCCTCCACCCTCCTCTGGACCAGGCTGTCTCTCCTAGTCGCCACCTACCAAGCTAGATGCACTTGCTGCTGGGGGCCTCTGTCCACCTTGGTCTCTTCCGGTGCTCCCTCCCTCCGATGCCCCACTTGTTGTGGTTGTCGCTGATCTCCTCCTCATCCTGTAACGAGGCACATAAGGGGCATGTTGTGCTAAGGCATCCTCATAGTATCTCACCTCAATGAGGAGAGACTGATATGTACTCAGGCTCACGGTACTAGGTGCTCATAGTTTCGCTGCTGGTGCTGCTGGTGGTGGCCCTCCTACGGTCATGCCCTGTGTCCCAGACTTTGACATGGTACCTGTATCACCATATATGGCCCTGAGGGCCTCCCTATGTCGATGGTAGCGATCCCTCTACTGGATCGTTGTATCTCGCTCCTAGCGAGTGGTGTCTCTCTCCAATATCAGGGCATCCCTCTCCTCTGTCAGAGCTTTGATCTCCTCAAGAGCCGCCTGGTGTGTATGTGTTAGAGTGGCATGCTCTCCCTCCAGTCTCTCCAGCACTGTAGCCATATCCTCCTCATCAGTATCTATAGATGCTGGCAGGTGTCTTGGTAGCTCTGTCGAATACCATGCCACATAACCATCATTCACTCGCATCATCATCACTATCTATGGAGGGTGGGGCCTCCTCAATAGATCAGCCAGGATCAAAATCGGTAGATCGGTCTCTCTGCTTATCTCGCCTATAAGGCTTGTAGGTAGTCGACACTATTTGTACTAGGCCGAACTATCTCGGACATGTATAAATGGGATGTGCTCCCACATATAAGGCTCGCGCCCGTAACCACCCCTCTCCGTCTCAATCCCACCAGTGAGCATCCTTACTTGGCCCATGTTGAAAATACCCGATACGGTCTCCGGATGACTGCTCTGCGGTGTCGCATCCCGAAATGCTCGGTATATCAATTTGAGGATCTCCTATATCTTCTGGGGCCATATCAGCCCGCCATCGCCGGAATCCGTAATCAATAGGCCCCATCAAGCACGGGCATCCACGGGCCCGGATGGCCTCGATCATCGCTATGTGCTCATATGCCTAGCAATGGAGCACAAAACTGACATCAATTCCTATCCTTCAGCCAGTGGTATACATCCATAACTCATAATATATCTACGTTATCAAGGCATCAGCAAATGCGAACACCTGTCTGAACTGTAGGATGTCACAAATGCAATCTAGTAATAACAATGGGAATCTCCCACCTCCCGAATCTGGTAGAGCAAAGTAGGAGATTTCCATCTGAATCAACACTATCCGTCTGCTCCTGGGATCATCCTGTATATACTATGAGGCTATCCTCACTACCCCAGACACTATCTCTGAATCATCCGCTTTGTTTCCATATAATCGACTTATGGCCCTATGTTGCTGCTCTTGTGGCGTAATCTCTATCGGGTCCCCAGTGATCGGCAGCCTCAAGATCCTGTATATGTCCTCATGGGAGATGGTCATCTCACCCGTCCTAAACCAAAAAGTGCAAGTCTAGCTGTCCCATCGTTGCACTAGTGCTCACATCAACTCTACATCTCGCGACACTCGCCTGTAGTACCGAAAGCCCCCGAGCCCGGCTAACTCTAAGTGGCACCAATCTACGTCAGTGACATCGGGGAGGATGTTCTCAAGTAGCTCGGGAATCACATCCCTCATGTGTAATACCTCTCGCTCTGCATCCATGACATCAAGAGCAATGTTAGCTTCATATTTATCCAAATCCGAACATCCAAAACACATTTTATCATTTTTATCCACATATTATGTCCAATCGGCGTCGATTAATTACAATCGGCGTCGATCATACATAGTCGACGTCGATTGAATTCAATCAGCGCCACTTTCATTAAATTGGCGTCGATTCTCTCAATCGATGCCGATTGGCAGGCAGCGTGTCAAAAACACTCTGGCCTCCCACCAAAAAGCAAAAATAATAAAAAAATAAAAATAAATAAAATAATGATGAGTTCAGAAGAACCACTTACCCCAGGTCGTGTCCTCCTCCACTTCTGACCGCTTCCAGAGGCTTCCATGGTGCTCAAATCCAATTTTTGACTCTCTCTAAATCAATCGTCATGGTGTAAATAAATCGTTCACGTTTTCCGTTCGCATATTTATATGTGTTGGGCACGGTCGGCGCCGATTTTTGTGGTCGGTGCTGATTAGTCCGATCACCGCCGATTTCTTCCACTTGACTTATTTATCTGGTCGTTATTCTACCCCCGAGTATTGCCTTTTGGCACATAATTTTTAGATATTATCATCCATTTCGAGTGTGTTCCCTTTGCATGGGGCACTCACACTTTTTGGCAGCTTAGAGTTAACGGGTTCAGTAGGCACTAACGCGTGCAGCCGCGCAAACCGTCTCGTTGTCACTACCAATGTGTCTCTCTTTAGGTGCTGATTATTTTGAAGCCCTCCTTACACTCATGGGTCTGTAGGTACTAACGTCGTCTCATGAGGAGACCGTCTAGTCTACCCTACCAATGTGAGTTCCTTAGGTTGCTGCCTCTTTATTTATTTTTGTGCGTTATTAATGATCCGATCTGCTCCAGACATCTAGCTGGGGCATCCTACGTTTTCATCTACCTTTTTCAAACTTGGGATCGTTTGTTCTATCACCCATCCCATCCCTAGTTTGAGGGGGATCGCATCATCACTTTTTCTTCCTTTCTTCCACCTCCTTGTTTTTGTCTTGCAACTTTGCTTATCGCAAGTTACTCAACAAAAAGGGGCAAAATGTAGACACCTAAAATTGGTTACCCAATTTCGTGTCCCTCACATTCGTTTACCCTCTCGGGTAACCTGGGGCACGTTTGCATTACCACTGCCCCCTTGGGGTATTATTCAATTTGTGATTTAAACACCTATCCTAAGTTTAATTCACCCCATTATGTTTTACCCATGAGTAATTAAATATTAACTATTTAATTACACCTTTTTACATGTATCCTAATTACTTATCTACCCCATATCTATTCTATCCATATATCCCCCCTATTTCTCCTCCTCCCAAACCAAGCAACGGGATATTTCATGTATTTGAGTTGGAGGGATCACTCTCATCTTTCCAGAAATCACTCCTTTTGGCCATTTCGGGAGTCTGTTCTATGATCGGCGCCGATTTTTCAGAACGGTACCGATTTAATCTCGATCGTGGCTGATTACAATACAAGCCCAAAAATCAGTTCAGGTTAGACACAGATTGTGAGAGAGACAGTTAGACGGTGAGATAGACAGTGAGTTAGACAGAGAGAACGAGAGAGTTTCGAGCATCAAGTCTGAGCATTATCTATCAAGTGAGAGTGAATCCTATCCAAATCAATCCCTGAGAGGAGCACTGTTACTCTGCTCTTACCACATCAACATCGCGAGTCTCCATTGATTTTCTGGTGACTCTGTTCCTGCATCTAGCATAGGTGGAGCCTTTCCAGTATCTCTACGGCTTCTGCAAATCCAACGGATGTTGACGATCTTGCCTTCATTTTCTGTTTCCCAAACCTTCTTGCAGTTTGTCTCGGATCGACACCGATCAAAACAAGTCGACGCCGATCTGAACCAGTCAACGCCGATTTTACATAATCGACGCCGATCATCCTGTAGACAGGTAAAAGAACTCAAGTAACACAAATCCAGCATTGTTTTCACAGTTTCCTATTTTCTGTTGCTTTCATCCATTGTTTAGATTCTGTTTATTACTTTGATCAGAAAATCTAGTCCTTTACATACATCTTTTATCATGTATGCTTCTTTACTTAATTGAAAACGTGGACTGACATCCATCGAGGGAGCTTATCGCTTCCCGGACCCGCTTCTCGGGCAGTCCACCTAAATATCTTTTAACGTGGTCTTTTTCTATCAAGCATCGGTGTCTCACAGGTTTCTTGGATCTACTGTGCAGGATCGCTCGTGTGCACCCGTCTTATCTACATTGGCTTCCCTATCCATCTACATCTTCGGATCTTGTCCATCAGGTATCGATTTCATTTGAGTTTTTTAAGGTTTTTGTATTTAGTTTGGTACATTAACTTGGACAGGTAACAAGCATGAAATTCTTGATCAACATTCGCATGCCTGGTAGGACCCAACCAAAGTCCCTTGTTGGTAAGTTCATCTCTTTTCTATTTTTGATCTTTGTTCTTTTTCTTCACCGATTTTTATCGCTTCGCTTAAGCAGCTTCCTTTCATCGTTTCACTTGCTTCTTTCCTTTTTGAATTTGCAAAGTTAGGTCCTTTCTTTTTGTAAATTTCAATTCCAATTTCTATTTATAAAATTAGTAAATATTTCATTTTGATTTCAAGATTGCATGTTTGATCCATCTCTTTATGCAAAATTGTTATTTCTTTGAAATTTTTCTAGTCCCTTAAATAGAAATTTTTCATTTTGCTATTATCTGGATATATCTTTCTGGGTTGGTTTGTGTGTTTGCTTAACCTTTTCTTGCGGAGCACTTTGCTTGTTCGTGGGATTGTTCAAGGGGAAGAGCTCAACAACATGCTTTTTGAAGTCCACACACCTTGGAAAGCTAAATCTACAGGTATTTCTCTTTTACGGTGTTTTCCCCTTTAAAAAAAAAGAAGAAGAATAAGACTCTATTTGTTTGATTTCTATCACATTCAAACATTTTGATTTTGGTGCTTAAAAAGAATTTAATCGCATTTGGGAAAGAATCTGTTTGACTTGTCTTCATCGAAATCAAACACTTCATTTTTAGTGCTTAAAAGGAACTCTTTCTTCATCATTTCTGTTTTGTGCTTTCATCTAGTTTTAATTAGGTTGGAAAATTTATCAAAATCGGTAGTGACACTATTTGATTTTCATTTTTCACCCTTGCACAAAAATCCAAAATCACTAGGTATAAAGCATTTAAACAAGAATTCCTCCATTGGCCTCGCCTACTTGGAAGTGATATCCAAGGGGAAGAGCCTACGTGGTACTCGGGCCATGCTATAAATTCACGGAAGTTCTGGTATATATTGGCAAAGCACTCAACTCCCTTATCACAACGGTGAGTGAAGTGCGGGGGTAGGCCCCTATATCAAGCCACGTGCACTGCACTTTTTATCAAGTTCCTTGGGACTCCTCACCAAACATTCCCCAAACCATCCTTAGTTTGGCTATTTGAGTAGTTCCTGTTCTAAAAAGCCTTCCCTAACATTTTCGTTCTTAAAAGCATAAAAATTTAAAAGAGATAATCACCTACACCGCTTGAATTGTCTCAGTGCATTAGTTAGGTCAATCTTCTTTTTTTTCTTCTCGCTATATTTCAATTTGTTCATGATGGTCATCACTGATTACAATCTAGAAGAATGGCTCAACTGCCCCTTCTTCCTCCGAGATCACCACTAGTGTGGATGTTTCGCACCCCCGGTCTTCCTCGACCACTTTGTTAGTTGGTTCCGCATCCTGGTCATATAATCCTTTTTATCGTGCCAAAACAACCCCATCACGTCCAAGATACCCCTAGTCCTTCGTAAATATCATCCGCTTATGATATAGAGTATGTTCCTCGTGGGGATCCTAAATTTCAGGCACTCCTTGATCGCAATCCGGTAGCCCTTAGGACTACCTAGTACACAAGTCTATTCGAATATCTCGATCGGGGACCACTAATCCAACAAGTTTACGATTACCCTCCTGAACCATCCCAAGCTTTTGTAGTACGCTTAGCATCCTTTTTCACCTCGAACAACAGAGGAGGGTGGAACACTTGTGCCTCCTTCTCTTCCACCGACCATGTCGACTAGTTCTCAAATAGTCTTGCCCATTCCTAATGCTGCAGTTACCTTGACTATTCCACAACCTACTTCTGAGAAGTCCTCTTCTCTGGCTATAATGGGCGTCTGCGCACCCATAGATTGCTGTTAATTCATCTATGCCATCCATCACGTCCCCCAGTGGTTAGTTCCTCTTTATGAGTCAACCCCTTTGACGAGTCGGTCGGGGTTCTCACTTCTCGTCCTCCAGTTGGTTTTTCTTCCAATGTTCCAGCAACAGTGACCTTCACCCATCCTCTAGCATCGACGCACTTAATAACTAATCCGGTAGTAAAAAGCCTCTTTTAGACCTTATTCCCCACCATGTCTAATCAAATTGACACCCATGTTCCTCAATCCATTCCAATTCACTCAACAAGCATAGGAGTCCACCAATCATAGGCTTCATCTGTCATCCAACCTTCTTTTTCTCAACCACTTGTCATCTCACAGCATGTCTATACACAGTGCTCCTTCACAACAAATACAAAGACTGTGTATCACCTTAACGCCCGGTTACTCCTCTTATCATCCTATCAATCAACGAGATGAATCCCCCATTGACACCTCAACAACACCCACCATTTGCTTCTTATATAGGACATGCCACCATGTGATAAGAACTTTGCATATAATAAATCAATAAATTGCGTAAGATAAAACAACACCAAATATATGGGAGGCTAAGATGCCCTAATATCAATATCTCTGACAATAATACCCTTAAGGTAGGGCAACACCATACGATGCTCCTTAAGGAAGGAGTAACTCCACAATCTCCCAAGATGGGAATCCACTTCGAGGGGGACACCTCCAATATACCTCTACCAAGTAGAAGACTTAACTCATACATACCTCCTCATAATGATACTCACATCCTTTAAATAGGATGGGTAACACCTAATCCCAAAGTGTAGGCCGACCCATTCCCCAATATAATTAATATGTTATGCACCTAGGGAAACGATGTTATGATGTATATGTATTGATGGAGATGCCGACATGTAGCACACATCCCCTTATCTTATTAAATCATTCATTTATGATTTATTATGCTTAGGAGGTCGGCCTCGGTAGATGGCCATAGGTTAGAAGGTTGTAGTTAATAATCATATTGAGTATTGGAGTGTTATTGTATGGTTTGGAGGTTACCCTCGAAGTGGTATTGAGGTTTCCCCGAAGTGGCAAAGCTATTCTATGAGCATATTGTCATAATTTATTTATTTTTTTGTTCTCTCAGTCATTCTGCTGTATATGTTCTGATTTATACAAGTAATATCCTTACACCATGCCTCCTCCTCAATCTGACGTGGTCCAAATTATTTTCAAGAAAATCACAGACTTAGAAGCCTCCACCAAAGGAGCTCGTCCCTCATACTCTTTTGAAGAAGTATGCAATGAACCGATTCATCCATCAGTGGCTTTTAAGCCTTATCCTCCCCAATGGGAGCTTCCTAAATTTTCAAAATTTCATAGTCGAGAGGACCCTCAACAGCATCTATGAGCATTCAAACATGCTTGCTACCTTATAGTCCAGGATCAGGAGCTTATGCTCCGTACTTTTCCTATGTCTCTAGCAGGTCCTACTTTAGACTGGTACAATAACATTCCTCAACATTCCTTGTTTTCTTTCTCTCAATTGGCCCAGATGTTTGTTGAAAACTTTTCAATAAATATCGTGCATAAGATCTCGATTACAGATCTTTATAACATTCATCAATTCGATGATGAGTCTATTGCAGACTTTGTCACTCGTTGGAGAGGGATAATAAACCAATTGTCTTTCTCCCTTCCTCAATCCCAACAGATCGAGTTGTTTACTCGATCTTGTGCTAATCATATTTCTTCCACTTTAAGGATCCAGACCTTTCATACATTTGAAGAAGCCTTTACGATGGCACACAAACTTGAGTCTCGCACCATTGAACAAGGGAAGTTAAAACTTCGCTCTAAATCTAAACCAGATTTTTCTCGGTTCACCAAATCAAACCCTTCCACTTCTAAAGACAAGAATCAGGGATCCACCAACGCTATCATATTAAAAACATCATGATTCGATAACACTTCTAATCAAACACCACGAGAGATTCCTCATCTTCTCGAAAAGGATCCTCGCTCATCTCAATCTTTCACTTCGTTGGGGGAATCATATGCTTCTATAATGGAAAAAATGTTAGAAGTTCACATGATCGAACTTCCCCCCATTAGGAATATTGATGAAAGCCAAGAACGTCCATTCTAGTATAGGGAAAATGACTTCTGTCATTATCATAGAACCAAAGGTCATGACATTGAACGATGTCAAACCTTCAAAAATCTTGTCCAGAAATTCATTGATAAAGGTGAGCTCATTCTGGATAACCCAAATGCTCCCCCAAATCAAGTGCTTGATGTTTTTAAACAACCTTTTCCCAATCATTCCCCAAACCATGATGCTTCAGAGTCTCAAAAACCAAACAATCATACTATCAACTTCATCTCTACTAAAGAATATTCTTCTAAACCTAAGCCATCTGCGAACACATCGACCGAATCAGAACCTCCTTCCACTTCGTTAATCACTGGGATTCCACCATCTTCAGATAGCTCATCTTTGAATATTCCAACATTGTTAGATACGGATTCATCTCTCTCTTCTTCTTTGTCTGATCTTCCGTCCATTCCCGAGATAGTATCATCCTCATCTATCTCATCATCAGATATTCTTTCAATGCTCGAGGCAATTATATCCCTTCGAGTTTCCACCGCAGCAGATATCATCTACTGCTTGTTTCTCCCATTTTTGCTGTGACTATGCCATTGGTGAATGTACCTATAGTTGTACCAACTTTGACGGAAGCGTCTTCGATTTTGACTCTTCCCGTTTCCTTTCCTACAGTAGTCTCACCCACAATTACTGTACCAGAAGTAGTTCCCTCGCAAGGAACTACTTCTTCATCACTCACTTCTTCCATCACCGATGCTACTTTGCCTATTAAGGGAAAATCTAAAGAAGTAGCACCAGCACCCACACTCTTGGTGTCTAAACTTAGACCGAGACAACTGAAATATAACGTTACGTCATCAATACCTCCCCATTTGCTTCCCCCGAAAAGGTTACAATCACCTTATGTAGTTGAAATTGTCACCATCCCTGAAAAAGGAAAGCCCATATTTCGAACCATCAAGACTCTTGGTACTTTCCCGCAAAATCTCTCTCGCACCTCATAAAAGATTGGATTTATCTACCGAGAAGGTGTCTTCTTCTCGCAAACTTATCAAAACCATCATCTTCTTCTACAACACATTCTTCACCAACACCTCAAAAAGTGGACTTACCTACTAGAAAGATGTCACCTCTTTTATCGAATCATTATCTTCATTACCGAAAACTAGGGAACCCTCTATTCCTCCAACCAAACCTACTTTGGGAGCTCCTCCCTCATCTAAACCGACATTATCTAAATCAACATTAGTTTCGACCAAGCAGCCTCCCTTATCTCTCGAAGACCACAACACTTGTCACATCTCCATCATCTTCAAAATCACATCTATTTATATCCTCTACATCTATGTCTATCCAATCACATCTATTCATCATCTATCGGTCTATGTCTATATCCATCATAATTACGCTACATCTATCCATGTATATCAAAATTAAAAGCATGAGAACAATCATATGACAAAGGAAATGATGAATCTATATATATACATGAGTATCTGTACAACAAAAAAATGGGTGGCTTTTAATCAAGCCATCTATAAAATGCCTTCCAATTGAGGCTACATCAATACATTGATACAAAAATACATCAGTCTCTATATCGTGAAATCTGATAGGTGGAAGACACTATCTCCTCCACCCTCCTCTGGACCAGGCTGTCTCTCCTGGCCGCCACCTATCGAGCTAGACACACCTGCTAGATCTCTCCCGGTGCTCCCTCCTCTCGATGCCCCGCTCGCCGTGGCAGGGCGCTGATCTCCTCCTCGCCCCATAACAAGGCACATCAGGGGCATGCTATGCTAAGGAATCCGCGTAGTATCTCACCTCAGCAAGGAGAGACTGATATGTACTCGGCTCATGTTACTGTGTGCTCGTAGTGTCGCTGTTGGTGGTGGTGGTGGTGGCCCTCCTACGGTCATACCATGTGTCCCAAACTCTGACATGGCACTCAGTATCACCATATTTGGCCCTGAGGGCCTCCCTATGTCGATGGTAGCGATGCCTCTACTGGATCGCTGTATCTCGCTCCTAGCGAGCGGTGTCTCTCTCCAATATCAAGGCATCACTCTCCTCCTCAAAAGCTCGATCTCCTCAAGAGCCACCTGGTGTGTATGCGTTAGAGTGGCATGCTCTCCCTCTAGTCTCTCCAGCACTGTAGCCATATCCTCCTCATCAGCATCTATAGATGTTGGCAGGTGTCTTGGTAGCTCTGTCGAATACCATGCCGCATAACCATCATCCACTCTGGCGTCATCATCATTGTCTGTGGAGGGTGGGGCCTCCCTCAATGGATCTACCGGGATCAAAATCGGTAGATCAGTCTCTCTGTTGTCTTACCTGTAAGGCCTATAGGTAGTCGGCACTGTCTGCACTAGGACAAACTATCTCAATACCCGTATATAAATGGGATGCGCTCCCATATCAGCCTCGCGGCCCCTAACCACCCCGCTCTGTCTCAATCCCACCAGTGAGCATCCCGACCGCCCATGTCGAAAATACCTCGACATGCTCTCCGGATGACTCCGCTCCGTGTCGCATCCTGAAACGCTTCGTATACCAATCTTCGATCTCCTCAGATCTCCCGGGCCATATTGGCCCGCCATCGTCGAATCCGTAATCAATAGCCCCCCACTGCTGCTTTGGCATCCAAGAAAGCTCGATGGCTCGACACGCTATGTGCTCATATGCCCAAAGAATGGAGCACAAATCCGACATCAATGCCTCGTCCTCCGGCGGTGGTATATATCCATAACTCATAATATATCTCTGCGCTTATCAAGGCATCAACAAATGCGAACACTGTTCAATCTGCAGGATGTCACAAACGCACTAGTACTAATAATGGGAATCTCTCACCTCTCGAATCTAGTAGAGAAAAGTAGGAGATTTCCATCTGAATCAACACTATCTCTGCCGCTCTTGGGATCATCTCGCTCGTACTGTGAGGCTATCCTCACTACCCCGGACACTATCTCTCGAATCATCCGCCTGCTTCCATATAATCGACCTAGGGCCCTCTGCTACTGCTCTCGTGGCATAAACTCTATCGTGTCCCTAGTGATCGGCAGCCTCAAGATCCTATTTATGTCCTCGTGGGTGATGGTCATCTCACCCGTCCCTAAACCAAAAAGTGCAAGTCTCAAGCTATCCCATCGCCGCACTAGTGCTCGTATCAACTCTACATCTCGCGGCACTCGCCTCAGTAGTACCGAAAGCCTTCGAGCTCGGCTAACTCTAAGTGGCACCAATCTGCGTCAGTGACATCGGGAGGATGGTCTCCAGTAGCTCGGGAATCACATCCCTCATGTGTAATACCTCTCGTGCCTGCATCCACAACATCAAGAGCAATGTTAGCTTCATATTTATCCAAATCCAAACATCCAAAACACATTTTATCATTTTTATCCACATATTCTATCCAATCGGTGTCGATCATACATAGTCGATGTCGATTGAATTCAATCAGCGCAGCTTTCATTAAATTGGCGTCGATTCTCTCAATCGATGCCGATTGGCAAAGCGGCATGTCAAAAACACTCGCCTCCCACCGTAAAAACAAAAATAATAAAAACAAAAATAAATAAATAAAATAATGACGGGTTCAGGAAGAACCACTTACCCCAGGTCGTGTCCTCCTACGCTTCTAACTGCTTCCAGAGGCTTCCATGGTGCTCAAATCCAATTTTTGACTCTCTCTAAATCAATCGTCACGGTGTAAATAAATCGTTCACGTTTTCCGCTTTGCATATTTATATGTGCTGGGCACGGTCGACACCGATTTTTGTGGTCGGTGCGTTTATTGTTTCGCTCGGCACCGATTAGTCTGATCACCGCCAATTTCTTCCACTTGGATTATTTATCTGGTCGTTATTCTTCCTTGAGTTTTGCCTTTTGGCACAATTTTTAAATATTATCATCCATTTCGAGTGTGTTCCCTTTGCATGGGGCACTCACACTTTTGGCACTTAGAGTTAACGGGTTTGTAGGCACTAACATCATCTACTTTGCTGCACTATCCGTTGTCCCTACTAATGTGTCTCTCTTTAGGTGCTAACTATTTTGCAGCCCTCCTTACACTCATGGGTCTGAGGTACTAACGCTGCCTCATGAGGAGACCGTCTAGTCTGCCCTACAAATGTGAGTTCCTTAGGTTGCTGCCTCTTTATTTATTTTTTGAGTTATTAATGATCCGATCTACTCCGGACATCTAGCCGGGACATCCTACGCTTTCATCTACCTTTTTCAAACTTGGGATCATTTGTTCTATCACCCATCCCATCCCTAGTTTGAGGGGGATTGCATCATCACTTTTTCTTCCTTTCTTCCACCTCCTTGTTTTTGTCTTACAACTTTACTTATCGCAAGTTACTCAACAAAAAGGGGTAAAATGTAGACACCTAAAATTGGTTACCCAATTTCGTTTTCCTCACATTCATTTACCCTCTCTGCAACTCCGGGGCATGTTTGCATTACCACTACCCCTTGGGGTATTATTCAATTTGTGATTTAAACACCTATCCTAAGTTTAATTCACCCCATTATGTTTTACCCATGAGTAATTAAATATTAACTATTTAATTACACCTTTTTACATGTATCCTAACTACTTATCTAACCCATATCTCATATTTGAGGTGGAGGGATATCCTCCCAAACCATGGCTCACCTCTTCCTTTCCAAATTCGCCAACATTGGACACAACGAGTCGGTCCGTGAGCCGTATGGCTATCTATGTGGGTAGCAATCATCGTGGAGATCTAAATTAGAATTCAATGTTTGGTTTTAGCGTTAGTGAGCACGCCATGGCTCAACACTTGCATTCAAAAATCACCCACATTGGGACATACCAAGCGCGTGGTCGGGCTAGTTTACAAACTAAAAAGATGAATGTTTTTTTCGGATCGTTATCCATCGCCGACAGCCTATTTACTTATAACTACTATGGTAGACATTACTCGTATGATGTTTTTTACTTGTACCTTATGTTGGTGAGTCGATAGTGAGGCGAATGGGAATATTTGCATCGAGTAATGTCCTTTGTGAGGTACATTAAAACCGAACGTTTTGAATATAATCTTGTGCAAAAATCTTGCGGAACGACACGAGAATATTATTTTTGATTGGAGGTTTTTTCATCATGCCATGGCTCAACATATGCAGTCCGCAATCTTGAACATTTGACAAAACGAGATCGTCCCCCGAGTGTTCCAAAGAGATAATCTAGTTGCTACAAAAAATTAATGTTTTTGTCATCTCGTATCCTTATCCGTCGCACGACAGTCCTTTTACTTATAACCAAGATGGATAGAGGTTGGTCATTTGATGTTTTTGCCACTACGCTATGTTGTGGACTCTCGGAAAAGCTTTCTCACCGGATTTGTTCCTATCGTCTCGCCAAGAGTGGATTGAGTTAAATTGACATGGTCTTTCGAGTTAGTCTGAGCTTTGGCCTCGGGCCATTGTTAGGGCTATCAAAATTTCTGTCTAACCCACATCCACCTAGTAACGGACATGACATGTATTACACAAATATCCAACCATTCTTGGAGTTTTCTTCGGAACACGTGGGTTTTGCCTCTCATTAGCACACCTAATTTATTGGGTTTTGTTAGTTGTGCTTGTGTTGATTCCTTGATGGTATATACGGTTTGATGATAATGCGGGCAGCCCTCTATTGGCCAAGTTGTCAACAGTTGGGTTTTCCTCCTCTAATAGAGTGACAAACGATTCATAGGTGAATGGGAGAATTCTGTCCCATCTTGTGTATCGTGTCATTACCGAAGATTATGCGGGCTATGAGTGCATGTTATAAAATTTTTGCTATTGGTATTCTCCTTGGCTCTCCTTGTTCATTGCGTTCAATTCTCCTTTGAGCTCATGTGATTGCAATGGGAAGGCGACGTTGATTTTTATATGGATCTCTTTATTGTGCTCGCTTCGCTTTTGTTGGCTCTCAATTGGAGCGCCATGTTGTTCACGGATGTAACCATTCGTGGATGGCCCAAATGATTATAGGTAGTAGAGTGAAATGTTTCAGATTCTGATCGGATCCACTTTGCCTAGGGTCATCTGTGCTTGTTATGGAAGTGATTTGCAGGATGTTTCTAGAGAGTAGGGGTGGCGATAGCGCTCGGTAATTTACACGTTTCATTGTGATCCCACTTCTCTCCTCAAAGCATCTTATGCTTTACGGATGTAACCTTCGGTGGGATGGACCCATATGTGTGTAGGTCAGAGTGGAACGCTTTAGATTTTGATCGAGATCCACTTGGCCTACGGTCCTCCATCGGTGTTATGGAAGTGATTTGTAAGACATTCCTAGAGGCTCCTTGTATATAGCTCGATTCTTTATGTTCTCTCTTCAAAGCGTGTTTCACTTTACGGATGTAACCTTTGGTGATTGACCCATATCCGAGTGGGTGCCGATGAGTGAGTTTTAGGCCACGCAGTGGAACGTTTGATTCCGATC
This sequence comes from Taxus wallichiana var. yunnanensis, assembly GCA_018340775.1. Taxonomy (NCBI): domain Eukaryota; kingdom Viridiplantae; phylum Streptophyta; class Pinopsida; order Cupressales; family Taxaceae; genus Taxus; species Taxus wallichiana. The sequence continues at coordinate 29,286,623 of CM031234.1, read as the reverse complement.
GTATCCACTTGGCCTAGGTCCTCCATCGTGGTTATGGAAGTGATTTGCAAGACATTGCTAGAGGGGAGGCATTGTGGAATCCCCCTGTATATAGCTCGAATTGTTGTGTTCTCTCCTAAAAGCCTATCACACTTTACGAAAGTAACCTTTGGTGGTAGACCCATTTTCTGAGTGGGCACCGACGAGTGAGTTTTTAGGCCGCAGAGTGGACAGTTTCAGATTCTTATCGTATCCACTTGGCCTAGGGTCCTCCATCGGGGTTATGGAAGTGATTTGCAAGACATTGCTAGAGGGGAGGCGCCGCGGAATTCTCCCGTACATAGCTCGAATCATTGTGTTCTCTCCTCCAATCTCGTCACGCTTTACGGAAGTAACCTTTGTGGTTGACCCATTTTCAAGTGGGCGCCGACGAGTGAGTTTAGGCCGCAGATCGAACATTTTAGATTCTCGATCGTATCCACTTCGCCTAGGGTCCTCCATCGGGGTTACAAAGTGATTTGCAACACATTGCTAGAGGGGAGGCGCTGTGCAAGCCCCCTCCGTATAGCTCCGGTTGGTTGTGTTCTCTCTTCGATGTCCTTCATGCTTTACGGAAGTAACCTTTGGTGGTTGACCCATATTCGTGTGGGCACCAACGAGTGATTTTTTAGGCTTCATAGTGGAACGTTTCAGATTTTAATCGTATTCACTTGGCCTGGGGTCCTCCATTAGGGTTATGGAAGTGATTTACAAGAAATTGCTAGAGGGGAGGCGCTGCGGAAGCCCCCTGTATATAGCTCCGGTTCATTGTGTTCAACCTTCGAAGCCTGTCACGCTTTACAGATGTAACCTCTGGTGGTTGACCCATATCCGAGTGGGCGCCGATGAGTAAGATTTTAGGCCACGAGTGGAACGTTTGGATTCTCGGGGTCGTATCCACTTGGCCTCGGGGTCCTCCATCGGGGTTACGGAAGAGATTTGTAATACATTGCTAGAGGGGAGGCACTGCACAACCCCCCTTCATATATCTCTAGTTAGTTGTGTTCTCTCTTCGAAGCCTATCACGCTTTATGGAAGTAACCTCTGGTGGTTGATCCACATCTGAGTGGGTGCCGACGAGTGAGTTTTTAGGCCGCAGAGTGTAACGCTTTTAGATTCGATCGTATCCACTTGGCCCGGGGTCCTCCATCGGGGTTATGGAAGTGATTTGCAAAACATTTCTAGAGGGAGGGAGGCGCTCTCATTTTACTTGTGTTCTTTTTAATGTTCCCTTCTACTTTTGTTTTACCTCTCTCGTCGAAGGCTTTTACGTTGTGCGGAAATATCCTTTGAGGTCCATATGTGCCTTTTTAGGCAATGATGTGGAATGTTTCAGATTCTAATCAGATCTCACATTGCCTAGGGTCCTCCGTTGGTCTTATTTTACGCGTTTTGTAAATGCCTCAAGGAGAAGGGTAGTAATCAAATTGGGTCGAGGTTGGCTAGTCCAGGGCATACCGCACCTTTTCAACATGTGTAGTGGGCTATCCCGGGTAAGGATGTCCCCGAGCGAGCCTTATAATTGAGGTGGCTATGTGCACGGTGCATTCTCAGTGGCCTATGTTTATCGCGAGCCATTTTGCTTCGAGGCTTAGTGTAAAGGGCTTCGTACGGGATGCACTTCCCAGATGCTTGTGAACTGAATCTCATTGTTGATGCGCTCCGGCCCTATGTAGTCTATCTACCCCCAAAGATGTGAAGTTTTACGAGGTTCTTGATGTGATTTGGGCTTTGCTCATTGCACCATGGCTCAGCTCTTGTATTCCAAAATCAGAACATTGGACATAGCGAGCTCGTCGCAGAGCTCGCCGTCGACCTGCTCTGCGAGCTAAAAAAAATGAATGTTTTTTTCTTTCGATTCCTTATACGTCGTGTGAGATCCCTTTTTACCTATAAATACTATGGGTAGAGGATGTTTGTCGGATGATTTTTCTTGTACCCAATGTCGGCGAGTCGATCGGTGAGTCAGATGGCTATCTTTACGGCGAGCAATCACCGCGGCGAGCTACGTTAAAATTCAACATCTTGAATATAACTCTTTAGAAAATCTTGCGAGGTGAGATGTTGGAAACGTGAAAATATCGTTTCAGATTGGGGCTTTGCTTGAGTGCACCCTGCTCAGCTCTTACATTCCAAAATCGCGAACAATGGACATAGTGACCTCGTCGTAGAGCTTGCCGTTGAGTCAGCCTTGCAGCTAAAAAAGAAATGAATGTTTTTCTTATTTGATTCCTTATCCATCGTGTGAGAGCCCTTTTTACCTATAATTACTATGGGTAGAGGTTGTTCATCGGATGATTTTCATTTTACCCAATGTTGGCGAAGTCGGTGAGCCGTATGGCTATATTTGTGGCGTGCATTCGGCGCGCGCGGGAGCTACGTTAAAATTCAATGTTTTGAATATAACGTTGTGTAAAATATCATGAGGTGAGATATTGGAAACGTGAAAATATCGGTTCGGTTGGGGATTTTCTCGAGCGCTCCATGGCTCAACCCTTGCATTATAAAATCGTCTATGTTGGACATAGCGAGCTCGTCGCAGAGCTCGCCGATGAGCTGCCTCGCGAGCTAAAAATGAATTTTTTTCTCATTCGATTCCTCATCCATCATGTGAGAGCCCTTTTTACTTATAACTACTATAAGATGGGCGTGTCTCCATGCTCATAGAGTGACCCCATCCCCCAGGATGGGCAGACCCAATCCGAGCAGGTAGTGCACGAGGTGCTATCCAGGAGCCGAGAGGGACTCCCACCAAGGCAAACCTCGGAGAGCTCACTAGGGAGCTCGGTGCAGCAACTCACCCAGAGCTCGTCGAGCACTCATCTTCAACTCACCCAGAGCTCGCCGAGTAACTTGCTCCTCGGGAGCTCACCTTGCCAACTCTCCTGGGACTTTGCCTTGCCAACTCACCTTGAGCTCGCCAAGAGCTCACCTTGCCAACTCGCCTTGAGCTCACCGAGGAGCTCACCTCGGAGTTCATCGAGTAGCTTACCTAGGAGCTCACAGCGTAGCTCGCTCGGGAGCTCACCGAGCAGCTCTCTCGGGAGATCACCTGCAACTCACCCAGAGCTTGCCCGGGAGGTCGCTGCCAGCCGCCTTGGACCTCGCCTAACATCTCGCCTTGCCAACTCGCCCCTAGCTCACTGGGTAACTCACCTTGCCAACTCATCTGGCAGCTCGCCTGTAAGACGATTGCCGACAAGCTCACCCTATAGCAGCTTGTCGCGAGCTTGCCTTGGTGCTCACCGAACAGCGCCAAACATCTCGCCAAACAACTTGCCTGGGATCTCACCGAGCAGCTCGCCAAGCACTCGACGAGTAACTCGACTTAGGCTCGCCAGAGCTCGCAGCGCTCGTTTGAAATCTCACATGGGAGCTCACCTTTCCAGCTCACCTTGCTAACTCACCTTGAGCTCATCTGGTAGCTCACCTCGGAGTTCGTCGAGCAGCTCGCCAAGTAGCTCGCCTGAGCTCACCGAGCAACTCACCGAGTAGGCTAACTTGAGCTCGCGAGCAGCTCGCCGAGTAACATCTCGCCGGGAGCTCGCCAAGTAGCTCGCTTGGGAGCTCGCCAAGTAGCTTACCTGAGCTCACCGATCAGCTCGACTCGAGCTCGCCCGGGAGCTCGTCGGGCAACTCACCTGGGAGCTCGCCTGACAGCTCGCCTTGCCAACTCACCTTGAGCTCGTCTGGTAGCTCACATGTAAGCTCACCTAAGAGATTACCGACAAGCTCGCCTCAGAGTTCGTCAAGCTGCTCGACCTAGAGCAGCTTGATGGGGAGCTCACCGAACAACTCGCTTGGGAGGTCACCGAGCAGCTCACCTTTGAGCTCACCAGGGAGCTCGCAGAGCAGCTCCGGTAGGAGCTCTTTTTGGAGCTCACCAATCAGCTCGACTTGAGCTCACACGGGAGCTCATCGAGCAGCTCGCATGGAAACTCACCTGGGAGCTCACCTTGCTAACTCGCCTTGAGCTCACTAAGGAGCTCACCTTGACAACTCGCCTTGAGCTTGTTTGGTAGCTCACCTGTAAGCTCACCTCAGAGTTCTTCTAGCATCTCGCCTAGCAGCTCATCACGTAGCTCACAACGCAGCTCACTCGGGAGCTCACCAAGCAACTCGCCTTGGAGCTCGCCTAATGCTCGCCTTGCCAACTCGTTTGGCACTTGCTCTGTAAGATTGATGACAAGCTCACCCTATAGCAGCTTGTCACGGAGCTTGCCTTGGTGCTCGCCATACAACTCGCCAAACAGCTTGCCTAGGATCTCACCGAGCAACTCGCATGGGAGCTCGCGGTTTAGCTCACACAGAGCTCACACGAGAGCTCACACATGAGCTCATGCGAGCAGCTCTACTGATAGCTTGGTGAGTAGCTCGCTAAACAGCTCCTATGGGAGCTCACCGAGAAGCTCACCTGGGAGCTCACCTAGGAGCTCGGCATGGAGCTCGGTAAGTAGCTCGCCAAGGAGCTCACCAAGCAGCTCAACTTGAGCTCGCCCAGAGCTCGCTGCCAGCTCACCCGAAAACTCGCATGGGAGCTCGCCTCTAAGTTCGACTTTCCAGCTCACCTTGCCAACTCACCTTGAGCTCGTCCTCGGTAGCTCGCCTCGACTCCGCGTCGAGTAACTCGCTAAGTAGCTCGCCTGGGAGCTCACCAAGTAGCTCGCTGAGTAGGCTAACTTGAGCTCGCGAGCAACTCATCGAGTAACATCTTACCGGGGAGCTCGCCAAGTATCTCACTTGGGAGCTCGCCAAGTAGCTTGCCTGGGAGCTCATCGATCAGCTCGACTTGAGCTCATCCGGGAGCTCGTCGGGCAACTCTCCCGGGAGGTCACCTAATAACTCACCTTGCGAACTCATCCGGTAGCTCACATGTAAGCTCACCTAAGAGATTACCGACAAGCTCGCCTCAGAGTTCGTCGAGCTACTCGACTTAGAGAAGCTTGTCGAAGAGCTCGCCGAACAGCTCGCTTGGGAGGTCACCGAGTAGCTCACCTTTGAGCTCACCTGGGAGCTAGCAGAGCATCTCCACTGGGAGATCTTTTGCGAGCTTTCAGTACTCGCAAAGTAGCTCACATGGGAGCTCGCTAAGAAGCTCAACTTGAGCTTGAACAGAGCTCATCGAGCAGCTCACTGAAACTCACCTAGGAGCTCGCATTGCCAACTCACTTGAGCTCGCTAAGGAGCTCACCTTGCCAACTCACCTTGAGCTCATTTGGCAGCTCACCTGTAAGCTCACCTCGGAGTTCGTCGATCAGCTCGCCACGTAGCTCACAACGCAACTCACCGAGCAGCTTGCACTGGGAGCTCGCCAACACTCACCTTGCCATCTCATCTGGCATCTCACCTGTAAGATTGCTGATAAGCTCACCCTATAGCAGCTTGCCACGGAGCTTTCCTTGGTGCTCGCCGTACATCTCGCCAAAATCTTTCCCCGGGATCTCACCAAGCAGCTCACATGGGAGCTCACGGTTCAGCTCACGCGGGAGCTTGCGGAGCAGCTCGGCTGAGAGCTTGCCGAGTAGCTCACCAAACAGCTCCTATGGGAGCTCACTAAGCAGCTCACCTAGGAGCTCACCTAGCACTCACCTAGAGCTCGGCATGGAGCTCGCCGAGCAGCTCGGCTTGAGCTTGCCCGTAAACTCACCTGGGAGCCTGCCGACATCTCGCCTTGCCAGCTCACCGAGCAACTCGACTTGAGCTCGCCCAAGAGCTCATCAAGAAGCTCACCCGAAAACTCACATGGGAGCTAACCTGTCAGCTCACACAAAAACTCCCAATGGAGCTCACTTGTCAGCTCACCGAATAGCTCGCCTTGCCAACTCGTCTGACAGCTCGCCTCGAAAATTGCTGAGTACCTCGCCCTAGAGCAGCTTTATCGGGAGCACACCAACAACTTTCCCGGGAGCTCGCCGAGCACTCACTGGGAACTTGTAGTGCAACTCTCTGTCGGGAGCTCTCCTAGGAGCTCGCAGGGAACCTCGATTGGGAGCTCTTCTGCGAGCTCGCGGAGCAGCTCGACTTGAGCGCGCCTGTGAGCTCGTCGGGGAGCTCACCGAACAACCCGCCAAGTAGCCAACTTGGGAGTTCGCCAAGCAACCTGTGAGGGAGCTCACCGAGTAGCTCACCTGGGAGCTCGGATAACAGCTCACCCAGGAGCTCGTCGAGCAGCTCGACTTCAGCTCACCCGGGAGCTCGTCGAGCAGCTCGATTGACAACTTGCCTTGCCAACTCACCTTGAGCTCGTCTGGTAGCTCGCATGTAAGCCCACCTCAGAGATTACCGACAAGCTCACCTTGGAGTTCGTCGAGCTGCTCGACCTAGAGTAGCTTATCGGGAGCTCACCGAACATCTCAACTGGAAGCTCTTTTGGGAGCTCACCGTGCTGAGCCAAGTAGCTCACCGAGCAGCTCACTGGGGAGCTCCCAAGCAGCTCGGCTTGAGCTCCTCGAGAGCTCATCGAGCAGCTCACCCGAAACTCACCGGAAGCTTGCCTTGCCCACTCACCTTGATCTCGTTAAGGAGTTCACCTTACCAAGTCACCTTGAGCTCGCTTTGTAATCTCGCCTCGAGTTTGTCGAGCAACTTGCCTAGCAGCTCGCCATGTAGCTCGCAATGCAACGCAACTCACTTGGGAGCTCGCACGACACTCATTGAGTAGCTCACCCGGAGCTCGTCAAGCAACTCGCCTGACACTCGCCTTGCCCAACTCGTATGGCAGGCTCACATGTAAGCTCGCCTCGAAGATTACCGACAATCTCGCCTAGAGTAGCTTGCCGGGAGCTCACCGAGTAGCTCGCCTCGAGCTCACGAAGCCGCCGCATGGGAGCTCGGGAGCAGCTCACCCGGGATCTCGCAGAGTACATTACCTAAGAGCTCACCGACCAGGCTCGGTTGGGAGCTCATGGAGCAGCTCGACTTGAGCTCACTTGTGAGCTTGTCGAGTAGCTCGTCGGGGAGCTAGCCGAACAACTCGCCAAGTAGCTCTCTTGGGAGCACGCCAAGCAGCTCGCTTTGGAGCTCACCGAGCAACTCGCCTTAGAGCTCGCCAAGCAGCCTACAAGGGAGCTCTGCAAATATCTCACCTAGGAGCATGTTGAGTAGCTCGACTTCAGCTCGGCCGGGAGCTCACCTGACAACTTACCTTGCCAACTCACCTTGAGCTCGCTGAGGAGCTCACCTTACCAACTCACCTTGAGCTCGTCTGGTAGCTCACCTTAGAGTTGGTCGAGTAGCTTGCCTGGAACCTCGCATAACAGCTCACCCGGGAGCTCCCCACCCAGCCTCTTGGTAGCTTGCCTAGAAACTCGCCTGGGAGCTCGCGTGACAGCTCGCCTTGCCAACTTGTCTCGGTAGCTTGCCCTAGAGTAGCTTGCCGAGAAACTCACCTTAGTTCTCACCGAACAACTTACCTGGGAGCCCACGGAGCAGCTCGACTTGAGCACACTTGTGAGCTCGTCGGGGAGCTCACCGAACAACTTGCCAAGTACCTCACTTGGGAGCTCACCAAGCAGCTCACCTTCGAGCTCGCCAAGGAGCCTGTAAGGGAGCTCACCTGGGAGCTCGGCTAATAGCTCACCCAGGAGCTCGTCGAGCAGCTCGACTTCAGCTTACCCGGGAGCTCGTCGAGCAACTCGCATGGGAGCTCGCCTGACAACTTGCCTTTCCAACTCGCCTTGAGCTCGCTAAGGAGCTCACCTTGCCAACTCGTCGTTAGCTCACCTAGTAGCTCGCCTCAGAGTTTGTTGAGCAGCTTGCCTGGGAGCTCGCGTAACAGCTCATCTAGGAGCATGTGCTTAAGGACTAAATCGGTTGAGTGGGTGTTGGCGCATGACCCGGAGGAGACTTAATGTCATCCAGATTGTGAACATGTGTAGCTTGCAGAGCTACCAAGTTTGGGGTGACTTGGTGCGAAGGGCGCATCGCAATGAGTAGGTGAGTCAAGAACATTGGACATAGCGAGCTCGTCGTAGAGCTCACCGTCGAGCTGCTCTGCGAGTTTAGAAATAATGAATGTTTTTTTCATTTGATTAATTATTCGTCGCGTGGCAGCCCTTTTTACTTATAACGACTATGGGTAGATGTTACTCGTCGGATGATTTAGCTTGTACACAATGTTGGCGAGTCGGTTAGTGAGCCGTATGGCTATATTTGCGGCGAGCAATTGTCGTGTAGAGCTACATTAAAATTCAACATTTTTAATATAATGTTGTGCAAAATATTACGAGGTGAGAGGTTGGAAACATGAAAATATCGGTTCAGTTGGGGCTTTACTGAGCGTGCCATGGATCAGCTTTTGCATTCAAAAATTGGGAACATTGAACATAGGTAGCTCGCCAAAGAACCGCCGCCGAGTTGCCATGCGAGCTAAAAAAACTGAATGTTTTTCTCGTTCAATTCCTTATCCGTCGTGTGAGAGCCCTTTTTACTTATAACTACTATGGGTAGAGGTTGTTCGTCGGATGATTTTGCTTGTACCCAATGTTCGCGAATCGGTTAGTGAGCCGTATGGCCATCTTTGTGGCGAGCAATGGCTGCGGAAAGCAACGTTAAAATTAAACGTTGTGCAAAATCTTGCGAGGTGAGATGTGGGAAACGTGAAAATATCGGTTTGGTTGGAGCTTTCCCGAGCACGCCATGGCTCTCGCTTCTTGCATTCCAAAATTGCGAACATTGAACATAGCAAGCTCATCACAGAGCTCGTCATCGAGTCGCTCTGCGAGCTAAAGAAAATGAGTGTTTTTTTCATTTGATTCCTTATCCATCGTCTGAGAGCCCTTTTTACTTATAACTACTATGAGTAGAGGTTGTTCGTCGGACAATTTTGTTTCTAACCAATGTTGGCGAGTCTTTCAAAGTTGAGCCGTATGGCTATCTTTACGGCGAGCTACACTAAAATTCAATGTTTTAAATATAACGTTGTCTAAAATCTTGAGAGGTGAGAAGTTGGAAACGTGGAAATATCGGTTTGTTTGGGGTTTTTCTGAGCGCGCTATGGTTTAGCTCTTGCATTCCAAAATCGAGAACATTGGACATAGCGAGCTCGTCGCAGAGCTCACCGTCAAGTTGCCCTCAGAGCTAAAAAAATGAATGTTTTTCTCGTTCGATTCCTTATCCATCGTGTGAGAGCCCTTTTTACTTATAACTACTATGGGTAGAGGTTGTTCATCAGATTATTTTTCTTGTACCCAATGTTTGGCATGAAGTCGGTCGGTGAGCCGTATGGCTATATTTCATGCGGTGAGGTATGTTAAAATTCAACGTTGTGCAAAATCATGTGAGGTGAGATGTTGGAAATGTGAAAATTTTGGTCCAATGGGCTTTGCTGAGCATGCCATGGCTCAACTCTTGCATTCCAAAATCAGGAACATTGGACATAGCGAGCTCGCCGCAGAGCTCATTTGTCTGTTAAGCTCAAAGCTAAAAAAAAAATTAATGTTTTTCTCGCTTTGATTCCTGATCCGTCGTGTGAGAGCCCTTTTTACTTATAACTACTATGGGTAGAGGTTGTTTGTCGGATGATTTTGCTAGTACCCAATGCTGGCGAGTCGGTCGGTGAGCCGTATGGCTATATTTGCGATGAGCTACATTAAAATTCAACATTGTGAATACAACGTTGTGCAAAATATTGTGAGGTGAGATGTTGGAAACGTGAAAATATCGGTTCGGTTGGGGCTTTGCTGAGCGCGCCATGGCTCAACTCTTGCATTCCAAAACTTTGAACATTGGACATAGCGAGCTCGTCACAGAGCTCGCCATTGAGCTGCTCTACGAGCTAAAAAAAATGAATGTTTTTTTCGTTCGATTCCTTATCCGTCGTGTGAGAGCCCTTTTTACTTATAACTACTATGGGTAGAGGTTTTTCGTCGGATGATTTTGCTTGTACCCAATGTTGGTGAGTCGATCAGTGAGTCGTATGGCAATCTTTGCGGCGAGCAATCACCGCGGTGAGCTACGTTAAAATTCAACGTTGTGAATAGAACTCTGTCGAAAATCTTGCGAGGTGAGATGTTGGAAACATGAAAATATTGTTTCGGTTGGGGCTTTGCCGATCGTCCCCATGGCTCACTCTTGCATTCCAAAATCATGAACAAAGTGGACATAGCGACCTCGCCGCAGAGCTTCTTGCCGTCCGAGCCGCCTTGCGAGCTAAAAAAGAAATGAATGTTTTTCTCGTTCAATTCCTTATCCGTCGTGTGAGAGCCCTTTTTACTTATAACTACTATGGGTAAAGGTTGTTCGTCGGATGATTTTTCTTATACCCAATGTTGGTGAGTTTGGCGCAAAGGAGCCGTATGGCTATATTTGCGGCGTGCATTTGCCGCGGTGAGCTACGTTAAAATTCAACGTTTTGAATATAATGTTGTGCAAAATCTTACGAGGTGAGATGTTGGAAACGTGAAAATATCGGGCTCGATTGGGGCTTGGCCGAGTGCTCCATGGCTCACTTCTTGCATTCAAAAATAACCTACGCTGGACATAGCGAGCTCGTGCGCGCAGAGGACTCCTACCGAGGCAAATGGTTGGCTAGGCATGGGTTGGGGTTGACGACCTCATATGCATTAGCCTACGTAAGATCTTGGCGAGTTAAGCGCGTAGGCTGAAAATGGGTAACCTCCCGTGAAGTTCCCTGGGCGCACCAAATGCAACTCTTGAGGGCTATGTAGTGAGTAAGAGTTTTGCATGGGGATTCGAAAGGACCATGCTTGAGCCCAAGGATGTCTCGTAATCAAGGTTTAGCCGAGGCCGGTTGGTGAGTAAAGTTGGTTACGCTTAGGAACAATGCAGGTGTTTTGGAGCGAAGAACTTACCCAATGTACGCGAGCAAGTTGGGCAACTCATGTGGGTGATGTAGAGGTAGAGTGGGAGTTGGTTTGAAGCATGAAGACCTTGTATGATAGAGGCCTTGTGTTGAGAGTGCAAAGACACGCCTAAACAGCCGATGAGCATGGCGGCATAATAAGACCAACAGGGTCAACTCACAACCCCACCAAGTGGAGTGTGGAACACTTGGTGCAATCGGACATTCGTGAGGATGGGGTGTTCAATACACCTTGAGATATACTCTACCCTTTCGAGTATGTCCATGCAAATATGTGCATCGTGGATCGCAGTGGGACTCCAGGTGTTAAGTGACGGTGGACTTGGGGAGACTTTTGAGGTGGCAATGTCCTTAGAAGCGTGAGTTCATATGGGAAGCAGCCAAGAGGCATGATGGAGTAAGACTGGGATCCGGATGTAAAAACGTAGTGGAAGTAACTCGAGACACGAGCGAGCCAAGTGTGGCGAGCTCCTCAACCTCGAGAGGTTAAAACAACGCAGATGAGTTGAGTGCTCACGTAGAAGTATCAAAGGTGTAATGGGAAGCGTGGATGCGGAGTGGGTGCAGGCAGCAGGCCGAGACTCATGTAGTGGATAGAGGATGGTTCACATGGTGATGCGTGACATGGTGGGATAAGTCAAGGACATCATGGATACGGTTGTAGTGTGGTGAGCTGACAACAAAGGCAGAGACTTGAGAAGTCAATGTTGTTTGGACGCAGACGGGTGTCTCCAAGAGTAGGCACGCCGATGTTAGTGGCCATGGCATCGGGGCGAGATCAGAGGTTGGATCGAGCCGAGGGAAGAAGATTACCTCGCCCGCATATGATGCGGTCTACAAATATGGTGAGCTAGCGTGCTCCCCGCAGGATCTTTGGTGTTATGGACTTGGATGACAGAGTAGTCGGCAGTCGGGTGAGTAGAGGCTCACACCCGGAAGGACTCGTAGGAGGAATTCCCCATCGGTGCACGTATAGGTGACCGGTGCGGAAACTTAGGTAGTGTCATGGATGGATGACAGAAAAGCGGCATGTGATGTTCCTCGGTGGCCTTGTGCGTAATGGTTGGATGTTCGACAGGGAGCCACCCAAATGCGCATAGAGCCGGGCCGTTGATGAGTCTTGGAGGCGTGAGTTGTGTATTCCCTCAGTGAACTAAGAAGGCATATTAAGAGCTCCCGGCGGTTGTATGGGAAGCCGTCGTATTCGGCGAGTGGTCTTCTAGAGAAGTTGTATGGGCAGTTGTGAAGGGTGTTGGAAGGGTTCACTTGTGCATAGTTGGAGATGAAGCTGGGGAATGGGTTGTGGATCAAAATGGAGAAAGGCGTAGTCCGGGACTACCGAGTAGCTTGATCCTCTAAGGCGAGTGAAAAAGTAGTGTCTCAAAGCCGCACATTGGCTAGTAATATCCACTATATAGCTAGCCGCATGAAATCTACTATGGGTAGAGGTTGTTCGTCGATGATTTTACTTGTACCCAATGTTGGCGATTCGGTCGGTGAGTCCTATGGCTATCTTTTTCTCATGAAAATGTGCATCATGAGCTACATTAAGATTCAATATTTTGAATATAATGTTGTGTAAAATCTTGTGAGGTGAGATGTTGGAAACTTGAAAATATCAGTTTGGTTGGGGCTTTGCTAAGTGTGTCATGGCTCAACTCTTGCATTCCAAAATCGCAAGCATTGGACATAGCGAGCTCACTGCAGTACTGCCATCGAAACACTCCGCGACCTAAAAAAAAAAAGAATGTTTTTCTCGTGCGATTCCTTATCCTTCGTGTGAGAGCCCTTTTACCTATAACTACTATGGGTAGAGGTTGTTTGTCGGATGATTTTTCTTGTACCCAATGTTGGCAATTCGGTAAGTGAGCCATATGGCTATGTTTGCGCGAGCTAATCTATGTTGGTGATATAAGTTTGTGAAAAATCTTACGCGGTGAGATGTTGGAAACGTGAAAATATCATTTTGGTTGGCGCCATTCTGACCGTGCCATGGCTCGCCTCTTCCTTTCCAAATTCACCAACATTGGACACAGCGAGTCGGTCCGTGAGCCGTATGGCTATCTATGCGGTGAGCAATCGTCATGAGATCTAAATTAGAATTCAACGCTTTTGAATATAACGTTGTGTAAAATCTTGCGAGGTGAGAGGTCGAAACATTAAAATACCTATTTGGTTTTAGCGTTAGTGAGAGCGCCATGGCTCAACACTTGCATTCAAAAATTGCCCAAATTGGGACATACCGAGCACGTAGTCGGGCTAGTTTACTTAACTAAAAAGATGAATGTTTTTCTCATTCGGATCCTTATCCGTCACTTGACAGGCCTATTTACTTATAACTACTATGGGTAGATGTTGCTCGTATGATGTTTTTTGCTTGTACCTTATGTTGGCGAGTCCGATAGTGAGGCAAACGGGAATATTTGCATCGAGCAATGTCCTTTGCGAGGTACATTAAAATTGAACGTTTTGAATATAATCTTGTGTAAAAATCTTAAAGAGTGACATGAGAATATTATTTTTGATTAGAGGTTTTTTTAGCGTGCCATGGCTCAACCTATGCAATCCGCGATCGTGAACATTTGACAAAACGAGATCATCGCCGAGCGTGCCGGCGAGCTAATCTAGTTGCTACAAAAAAATGAATGTCTTTTTCATTTGTATCCTTATCCGTCGCGTGACAGGTCCTTTTACTTATAACTACTATGGATAGAGGTTGGTCGTTCGATGTGTTTTCCACTACGCTATGTTGTGGACTCTCCAAAAATATTTCTCACTCGCATTTTTTCTTGTTGTCTACTAAGAGTGGATTGAGTTAAATTGACGTGGTCTTTCGAGTCGGCCTGAGCTTTGGCCTCGGGCCATTGTTAGGGCTGTCCAAATTTCTGTCTAACCCACATCCACCTAGTAATAGACATGACATTCATTACGTAAATATCCCACCGTTCTTGGAGTTTTCTTTATAACACATGGGTTTTTCCTCTCATTAGAACACCTAATTTATCCGGTGTTGTCGGCTGTTGTGCTTGTGTTGATTCCTCGATGGTATATACGGTTCGATGATAATGCGGGAAGCCCTCTATTGGCCAAGTTGTCGACGGTTGGGTTTTCTTCCTCTAATAGGGTGACAACCAATTCATAGGTGAATGCGAGAATTCTATCCCATCCTCGTATTGTTGTCATTGCCAAGATTATTCGGCTATGAGTGCATGTTATAAAATTTTTGCCATTGGTATTCTCCTTGGCTCTCCTTGTTCATTGCATTGAATTATACTTTGAGCTCATGTGATTGCAATGGGAAGGCAACATTGATTTTTGTATGGATCTCATTATTGTGCTCGCTTCATTCTGGCTGGCTCGATTAGAAGTATCATGTTGTTCGATTATGATCGGATCCGCTTTGCCTAGAGGGTCGTATGTGCTTTGGTTATGGAAGTGATTTACAGGACATTTCTAGAGAGTAGGGGTGGTGACAATGCTCGGTAATTTACACGTTTCATTTGATCCCGCTTCTCTCCTCAAAGCATCTTACGCTTTACTGATTCAACCTTCATGGGATGGACCCATATGCATGTAGGCCGCATAGTGGAACGTTTGATTCTAATCGGATCCACTTTGCCTAGGGTCCTCCATCGCTGTTATGGAAGTGATTTGCAAGACATTGCTAGATGCCCCATGTATATAGCTTGATTCTTTGTGTTCTCTCTTCAAAGCATGTTTCGCTTTATGGATGTAACCTTTGGTGGTTGAACCATATCTCGAGTGGGTGCCGACGAGTGAGTTTTTAGGCCGCAGAGTGGAACGTTTCAGATTCTGATCGTATCCACTTGGCCTAGGGTCCTCCATCGGGGTTATGGAAGTGATTTGCAAGACATTGCTAGAGGGGAGGCACTGCAGAATCCCCCTGTATATAGCTCGAATCATTGTGTTCTCTCCTCAAAGCCTGTCACACTTTACGGAAGTAACCTTTGGTGGTAGACCCATTTTCCGAGTGGGCGCCGACGAGTGAGTTTTTAGGCCGCAAAGTGGAATGTTTCAGATTATGGTTATATCCACTTGGCCTAGGGTCCTCCATCGGGGTTATGGAAGTGATTTGCAAGACATTGCTAGAGGGGAGGCGCCGTGGAATCCCCTATACATAGCTCGAATCATTGTGTTCTCTCCTCAAAGCTGTCACGCTTTACGGAAGTAACCTTTGGTGGTTGACCCATTTTCCGAGTGGGCGCCGACGAGTGAGTTTAGGCCATAGAGTGGAACGTTTCAGATTCTGATCGTATCCACTTGGCCTAGGGTCCTCCAACGGGGTTACAGGTATGATTTGCAAGACATTGCTAGAGGGGAGGTGGCTTTGTGCAAGCCCCCTACATATAGCTCGGGTTCGTTGTGTTCTCTTCTTCAAGCCCGTCATGCTTTACGGAAGTAACCTTTGGTTATTGACCCATATCCGTGTGGGCGCCGACGAATGAATTTTTAGGCATTAGAGTGGAACGTTTGAGATCTCGATCGTATCCACTTGGCCTCGGCTCCTCCATCGGGGTTATGGAAGTGATTTGCAACACATTGCTAGAGGGGAGGCACTTGCGAAGCCCCCGTATATAGCTCGGAGTTCGTTGTGTTCAACCTTCGAAGCCCGTCATGCTTTACGATGTAAACTCCAGTGGTTGACCCATATCCGAATGGGTGCCGACAAGTGAGTTTTAGGCCGCAGAGTGGAACATTTCAGATTTTGATCGTATCCACTTGGCCTCGGGGTCCTCCATCGGGGTTATGGAAGTGATTTGTAATACATTGCTAGAGGGGAGGCACCTGCGCAAGCCCGCCGCATATATCTCGGTTCGTTTTGTTCTCTCTCTTCGAAGCCTCATCACGATTTACGGAAGTAACCTCTGTGGTTGATCCACATCCGAGTGGGCACCGACGAGTGAGTTTTTAGGTCAGAGAGGAACATTTCAGATTCTCGATCGTATCCACTTGTCCCTGGGGTCCTCCATCGGGGTTATGGAAGTGATTTTCAAGACATTACTAGAGGGAGGGGAGGCGCGCTCATTTTACTTGTGTTCTTTTTATGTTCCCTTCTACTTTTTTTTTACCTCTCTCGTCGAAGGCTTTTACGTTGCGTGGAAATATCCTTTGGAGGTCCATATGTGCCTTTTTTAGGCAATGATGTGGAATGTTTCGATTCTCGATCGAGATCTCACCTTGCCTAGGGTCCTCCGTTGGTCTTATTTTATGTGTTTTGTAAATGCCTCGAGGAGAAGGGTAGTAATCAAATTAGGTTGAGGTTGGCTAGTCCAGACAGTCTGCGCCTCAACGTGCGTAGGGGCTATCTGGGTAAGGACGTCCCGAGCGCTTATAATTGAGGTGGTTGTGTGCACGGTGCATTCTTTGTGGCCTATGTTTATCGCGAGCCATTTTTCTTCGAGGCTTAGGGTAAAGGGATTCATACGGGACGTGCTTCCCAGATGCCTTTGAACCGAATCTCATTGTCAATGCGCTCCGGCCCTATGCAGTCTATCTACCCCCGAAGATGTGAAGTTTTACGAGGTTCTTGATGCCCCCGTTATGTTTTTGCCGTCACATTTGATGTGCCAACGGGTTCATTGGAAAATCTCTAATGCTCGTCGGTGTCGAAAATGTTGGAAGCACGTGGAGATCTTCAATGGTTGACTACCTTTCCACGTCAACATCTGAGCTCGAGGTGTGGGTTGATTCGATGTTTTCCTCAAGAGAGGAGGAATTTGATATTTTGCTTTCGCATTTGTGTGGGTCATGTCGTGCCTTTTGAAGGCATCCGACCTCCCATGCATGGAAGGGAGCTACCCGGTCGATCCCGCCAAAGAGTCATATCCTTGTCTCAAAGATTAAGCCATGAATATCTAAGTATGAACTATTTCGAGATCGTGAAATTATGGATGTCTCATTAAATCGCTTATAGTTTCTTTGATTGTACCTTTACTACTCGGATAATCATAAGTAAATCTAGAGCTAATAAAAATGCCGACTCTTGGAAGGGATGCATTTATTAGATAAAAGGTCAAGGCGCGGGCTTTCCCGCTACTCCGTGATTCATGATAACTCGACGAATGACATGGCCTTTGTGCTGGTGATGCTTCATTCAAATTTAGGTCCTATCAACTTTCGATGGTAGGATAGAGGCCTACCATGGTGGTGACGGGTGATGGAGAATTAGGGTTCGATTCCGGAGAGGGAGCCTAAGAAATGGCTACCACATCCAAGGAAGGCAGCAGGCACGCAAATTACCCAATCCTAACAAGGGGAGGTAGTGACAATAAATAACAATCTAAATCCCTTAACGAGGATCCTCTGGAGGGAAAGTATGGTGCCAAGCAGCTACCATGGTAATTCCACCTCCAATAGCGTATATTTAAGTTGTTGCAGTTAAAAAGCTCGTAGTTGGATCTTGGGTTGTCACGGTTGGTCTGCCTACTCAATGTGCACTGGCCCTCACGTCCCTTCTGCTGGCAGCGTGCTCCTAGCCTTAATTGTCTGGGTTGTGGTTTCGGCGCCGTTAGTTTGAAAAAATTAGAGTGCTCAAAGCAAGCCTACGCTCAATACATTAGCATGGAAAACGTGATAGGAGTCTCGGTCCTGTTCCATTGGCCTTTGGGACCGGAGTAATGATTAATAGGGATTGTCGAGGGCATTCGTATTTCATTGTCGAGGTGAAATTCTTGGATTTACGGAAGACGAACCACTGCGAAAGCATTTGCCAAGGATGTTTTCATTAATCAAGAACGAAAGTTGGGGGCTCGAAGACGATCAGATACCGTCCTAGTCTCAACCATAAATGATCTTGCGTCACCAAGAGTGGATCTTGCGTCTTAATTTGACTCAACACGGGAAACTTACCGAGTCCAATTATAGACATAGTAAGGATTGATAGATTAAGAGCTCTTTCTTGATTCTATGGGTGGTGGTGCATGGTCGTTCTTAGTTGGTGGAGCGATTTGTCTAGTTAATTTCGTTAATGAACGAGACCTTAGCCTCGCTAACTAGCTACACGGAGGTTTCCCTTCACGGCCACTTCTTAAAGGACTATGGCCATTTAGGCCATGGAAGTTTGAGGCAATAATAGGTCTGTGATGCCCTTAGATGTTCTGGGCCACACACGCGCTACACCGATGCAACCAACGAGTTTTTGTCCCTGGTCTGAAAGTTTCGGAAATCTTGCCAATTTGCATCGTGATGGGGATAGACCATTGCAATTATTGATCTTCAACGAGGAATTCCTAGTAAGCGTAAGTCATCATCTCACGTTGACTACGTCCCTACCCTTTGTACACACCGCCCATCACTCCTACCGATTTAATGATTTAATGATCGGATCATGACAATGGTGTTGGTTTCTGTCGCCGATGTTGTGAGAAGTTCATTGAACCTTATCATTTAGAGGAAGGAGAAGTCGTAACAAGGTTACCGTAGGTGAACCTGTGGTAGGATCATTGTCGTTTTAAAAACTGAACCGTGTAGGGGAGTGGGCATGTTCAACACGTCCGACGCGTCTCCTCCCCCTCCCCCGCTCTTGCAGGAGTTTGGACTGGAGTTTCGAGATGCTTTTCCCTTTGCAATGCCTCGGGGTCCCCTCATCTGGCTTTCTCTCGGGTGGGCATTCCGGTCTTCACAAGTTGTTCTCCTAAGGTTCGGGTTATTACAAGGGCGAGTGCCAGTGTCGTCTACAGTGTGGCTATTCAAGGGGCTAGTTTTCAATGTAGTGGGTACACCAACGACCGTGTTTCGTGCAGATCCTGCTCCTTTGTGGTTGAAGGGTCCCAGTAATTTCCACCTGCTAGGTTGTTCCTTGCAAACGCCCGTGGCATTTTTTGCAAATCGTTGAACATTTTCCGGTCTCAGAAGCAGTACCGTAACCCCCCGAAGTGTCACCGGGTAGGTTATGCCATACAGATTATTTTGTACATTTGGACGCGTGCACCTACGTGCATCACCATGCGGGACAACCATCCACTGGTTCCGTTCTCATCTGTTCGGTCTCCGGCCTTTCGACACTCTAGGGCGGGGACACCCTTTCTCTGATTTCCCCCACGGGGCATCACCTCTGGTTGGGGGGCATCGAGTGGAGGTACGTGTCATAACACTCAACGCATCGGTGTGGATTGCACCAAGGATCTGATAAATAGCTGTGCGGGCTGCGCGCCATGCGCGCATCGGACTCACGGCACCAATTAAACATGACTCTCGGCAATGGATATCTCGGCTCTCGCCATGATGAAGAATGTAGCGAAATGCGATACTTAGTGTGAATTGTAGAATCCCATGAATCATCGAGTCTTTGAACGCAAGTTGCGCCCGAGGCCTCGGTGAGGGCACATCTGCTTGGGCGTCGCACTCTAAAATCGACTTCCCCCGTTCCTCGGCGGGAGGATCGGAGATGGCTATGCATGCCCACCAGCCGCACCGTCGACTTAAATGGCCATGAGATTTGTGGCCGATGTCATCATGAGCAAGGCTAATGTTGGTCGGCGTTGATTGTGGCATGAGGTCACGAATTTGTGCGGAACTTTACTCATTGTTAGTCACGACTCTTCCACGGGAGGGTGCGTCCCAACTTTCATGGCCCTAGTGTCAAAGCGTGAGTACCCGCCGAGTTTAAGCATATCAATAAGAAGAGGAAAAGAAACTTACCAGATTCCCCTAGTAACGGTGAGCGAACCAGAAGAGCCCGGCATGAAAATTGGCCGATCTACGTGCCAAATTGTAGTCTGTAGAAGCATACTCAACGATTTGATCGGGCCCAAGTCCCCTCGAAGGGGCGTTGGAGAGGGTGAGATCCCGTCGTGGCCGGACCCTATTGCACCATGAGGCACAAATTCCGTGAGTCGGGTTGTTTGGGAATGTAGCCCTAATCCGGTGGTAAATTCCATCCAAGGCTAAATACGGGTGAGAGACCGATAGCGAACAAGTACCGAGAGGGAAAGATGAAAAGGACTTTGAACAGAGAGTTAAAGAGTGCGTGAAATTGTCAGGAGGGAAGTGGATGGAGGCTGGCGATGCTCCCCAGTCGGATGCGGAATGGTGTGAGCCGGTCCGCCACTCGGCTTAGGGAGTGCATCAGCGCGGGCCGTCGCGGCGGCACAAGCACGGCTTTTGGGCCGTTGAGTGTACCTCCGTCGCGGCGGTCAGTGGAACAAAGCATGCACCTTTGGCAGGGCCCTTGGGCACTGCGGCGCGCGCTCGTGGCAATCAAGCTTGTATGATTTCCATCCACCCGTTTTGAAACACGGACCAAGGAGTCTAACATGTGTGCGAGTCGGTTGGTTTGGAAACCCGTGACATGCAAGGAAGCCGACTAGCGAGAGCCCCTCTTTGGCGTGCACCGCCGATCCGACCCCCGATCTTCTCGTGAAGGGTTTGAGTGCGAGCACACTTGTTGGGACCCGAAAGATGGTGAACTATGCATGAGCAGGGCGAAGCCAGAGGAAACTCTGGTGGAGGCCCGCAGCGATACTGACGTATGCAAATCATTCGTCTGACTTGGGTATAGGGGAGAAAGACTAATCGAACCGTCTAGTAGCTGGTTTCCTCCGAAGTTTCCCTCAGGATAGCTGGAGTTCACGTGTGAGTTTTATCGGGTAAAGAAAATGATTAGAGGCATCGGGGGCGTAATGCCCTCGACCTATTCTCAAACTTTAAATAGGTAAGGTGGTGCGGTCTGCTCCGCTGAGCCGCGCCAGGGAATCATGAGCTCCAAGTGGGCCATTCTTGGTAAGCGTAATCGCGATGCAGATGAACCAAAGTCGAGTTACGGTGCCAAATTACGTGATAACCCGATCCCACAAAGGGTGTTGGTTGATTAAAACAACATGACGGTGGTCATGGAAGTTGAAATCCACTAAGGAGTGTGTAACAACTCACCTGTCGAATCAACTAGCCCCGAAAATGGAAGGTGCTGAAGCACGAATTTATACTTTGCCTTCGGGAAGTGCCAGCTCCGATGAGTAGGAGGATACGGGGGTTGTTTCAAACATTGGGCGTGAGCTCAGGCGAACTCGCCCCCGTGTAAATCTTGGTGGCGTAGCAAATATTCAAATGAGAACTTTGAAGACTGAAGTGGGGAAAGCTTCCATGTGAACAACACTTGACATGGGTTAGTCATCCTAAGAGATGGGAAAGTCCTATATCAAGGCCGCACTTTGTGCGATCATCGAAAGGGAATCGGGTTAATATTCCCGAACCGGGACGTGGTGGTGGATGACAACGTTAGGAAATCTCTAAGCGTCGGCGGGGGCCCCGGGAAGAGTTATTTTTTCTTTTTAACAACCTGCCCACCATGAAATCGGTTCAACCGGAGATAGGGTCCAGCGGTTGGAAGAGAACCACACATACTGCAGTGTCCGGTACGCCTTCTGTGGCCCTTGAAAATCTGAAGGACCGAGTACCTGCTCATGCCCGGTCGTACTCATAACCGCATCAGTCTCCAAGGTGAACAACCTCTCGGTCAATAGAACAATGTAGGTGAGGGAAGTCGGCAAAATGGATCCGTAACTTCGGGAAAAGGATTGGCTCTGAGGGCTGGGCCTAGGGGTCTGCGCCTTAAACCTACGGGCTGTTGTCGGCCTCGCCCGAGCTACTTCCACGGTGCAAGGGTGGGCCGTCGTGTGCCTCGCTGTGTGACGGGCATAGGACGCTCCCCTATTGGGGATTTCCCTAGGTGGCAAACAACCAACTCAGAACTGGTACGTACAAGGGGAATTTGACTGTTTAATTAAAAAAAAGCATTACGATGGTCCCTGTGGATGCTGACGCAATGTGATTTCTACCCAGTGCTCTAAATGTTAAAGTGAAGAAATTCAACCAAGCGTAGGTAAATGGCGGGAGTAACTATGACTCTATTAAGGTAGCCAAATTCCTCGTCATCTAATTAGTGACTCGCATGAATGGATTAATGAGATTCCCAATATCCCTATCTACTATCTAGCGAAACAACAATCAAGCGAACGAGTTTGGTGAAATTAGCGGGAAAGAAGACCCTGTTGAGCTTGACTCTAGTCTGACTTTGTGAAATGACTTGAGAGGTGTAGAATAAGTGGGAGCCATTTCGGTGCAAGTGAAATACCACTACTTTTAACATTATTTTACTTATTCCGTGAGGCGGGGACAGGGTAATGCCCCTATTTTTGGCCTTAAGGTGCGTCAAGGTGCGTTGAATTAGGCGGAAGACATTGTTAGGTGGGGAGTTTGGCTGGGGCGGCACATCTATTAAAAGATAATGCATGTGTCCTAAGATGAGCTCAATGAGAACAGAAATCTCATGTGGAACAAAAGGGTAAAATCTCATTTGATTTTGATTTTCAGTATGAATACAAACCGTGAAAGCGTGGCCTATCGATCCTTTAGAATTTCAGAATTTGAAGCTAGAGGTGTCAAAAAAGTTACCACAGGGATAATCGGCTTGTAGCAGTGCGTTCATAAGCAACGTTGCTTTTTGATCCTTTGATGTCGGCTCTTCCTATCATTGTGAAGCAGAATTCACCAAGTGTTGGATTGTTCACCCACCAATAGGGAATGTGAGCTCGGTTTAGACCGTCATGAGACAAGTTAGTTTTACCCTACTGATGATCCGTCATCGCGATAGTAATTCAACTTAGTACGAGAGGAACCGTTGATTCACACATTTGGTCATCGCGCTTGGTTGAAAAGCCAGTGGCGCGAAGCTACCGTGTGTTGGATTATGACTAAACACCTCTAAGTCAGAATCCACACTAGATGCGGTGCATCTCTCTCTTCGATTGCATCGTGACCCGTGCAAGAGGGGTGCTCTTGCGTCCCCTGTGGGCCCGTGTCATTGGCAACCTCCTATAAGTGCAACAACCTATCCGGGAAACCTTGTATAACAATTTCAAGTGGTCGGCAAGAAGAATCCTTTGCAGATGACTTAAATAAGTGACAGGGTATTGTAAGTGGCAGAGTGGCCTTGCTGCCACGATCCACTGAGATTCAGCCCTTTGTCACCCTGATTTGTACAACCCGAGACTGGTTGAAGAGTGGGATTTTCACACAACAGATGCAACCTTCTTCTCCTTTTTTTTCCTTTTTCCCAAGTATAGAAGGAGGAGGAGTGGGGTTTCCGGAGGAGAAGAGTTGCGATCTTCTTCTCCTTTTTCCCAAGTATAGAAGGAGGAGGAGTGGGGTTTCCTGGAGAAGAGATGCGATTCTTTTTTTTTTTCTAAGTATAGAAGAAGAAGAAGAAGTGGGGTTTCCGATGAAGAGATGCGATCTTCTGCTCTCTCTCTTTTTTTTTTCCCAAGTATAGAAGAAGAAGAGGTGGGGTTTCCGCGAAGAGATGCGATCTCCTCCTCTCCTTTTTTTTTTTTGCCCAAGTATAGAAGAAGAAGAGGTGGGGTTTCCGGTGAAGAGATGTGATCTCCTTCTCTCTTTTTGCGTAATTATAGAAGAAGAAGAAGAAGTGGGGTTTCGTGAAGAGATGCAATCTCCTCCTTTTTGCCTAAGCATAGAAGAAGTTGGGTTTCCAGAGAAGAGATGCGGTCTCCTCTTCTTATTTTTTCCCTAAGCATAAAAGAAGTGGGGTTTCAAGTGAAAAGATGCGATCTCCTCTTCTTCTTTTTACCTAAGCATAGAAGAAGTGGGGTTTCCAAAGAAGAGAAGCGATCTCCTTTCTTTTTTTTTTGCCTAAGCATAGAAGAAAGTGGGGTTTCCAGAGAATGATGTGATCTCCTTTATTCCCCAAGTATAAAGTGGGGTTTCCAGAGAATAGATGTGTTTTTTTTTTTCCCAAGTATAAAGTGGGTTTTCCAGAGATGAGATGTGTTTTTTTTTCAAACTATAAAGCGGGGTTTCCAAATAGAGACGTGCTTTTCTTCCCGAGGTGTTTCTTTTTCCAAGTACAAAGTGGGGTTTCCACGGAGGATATGTGCTTTTTTTTTCCAAAGTATAAAAGCGGGGTTTCCGTGAGAGCAGAGGTAGTTTTCTTCGTGGGTATAAAGTGAGGTTTCCACAAAGCAGAGGTATTTTTCTTTCACAAGTATAAAGTGGGGTTTCCACGGAGGAGACGTGTTTCTTTTCCAAGTAAAAGTGGGGTTTCCACGAAACTTTTGTGTGTGTGTGTTTTTTTTTCAAATTATAGAGTGGGATTTCCACCAAGACGCGAGCTGCGAGCGAATAGGGATTATGCCCCAAGATGCCCAAGCTAATGACGCATTTGGTGAGCAAAGTTTGGCAAGTTGATCCCCGGAAGCTCACCTAGGAGTAAGTGAAGCGAGCAAAGACGCCCACGAAATCGCCTTAGCTCTCATGTGAGCTTGTCGATTAGCTCGATTGTGAGCAGCTCATCATGTAGTTCGCGTAGCAGCTCACTCAGGAGCTTTCCTGGAAGCCCGCCCTACAGCTCACGTGACAGCTCGCCTCGAAGCTCACCTTGCCAACTCACCTTGAGATCACCTTGGAGCTCACCTTGCCAACTCACCTTAAGCTCGTCTAGTAGCTCACCTATAAGCTCGCCTCAGAGTTTATCGACCAGCTCATTTGGGAGCTCGCCACGTAGCTCGCCCGAGAGCTCTCGCGATAGCACGCCGAGTAGCTCGCCTGTGAGCTCGCCTTGCCAACTCATTTGGCAGCTCGCCTCAAAGCTTGTCGGCGAGCTCACCTTAGAGCAACTTGCCGGGGAGCTCACCTTTGTGCTCGCCGAACAGCTCGCCAAGCAGCTTCCCATGGAGCTCACCGAGCAGCTCGCCTGGGATCTCGCGGTGCAGTCGGTTGGAAAACTTGTAGGAGTAGCAGGTTGGGAGATCTTCTCGAGCTCACCGAGCAACTCAACTTGAGCTCACTTGTGATCTCGTCAAGTAGCTCTCATGGGACGTCACCTTGCCAACTCACCTTGAGCTCGCTAAGGAGCTCACCTCGAGTTCGTCGAGCAGCTTACCCGGAGATCACCCCGCAGCTCACCTCGTAGCTCACCCTACAGCTCACCCAGGAGGTTGTCAAGAAGGTCACCTCGAGCTTGCCTTGCCAACTCACCCCTAGCTCGCTGGGTAACTCACCTTGCCAACTCGTCTGGCAGCTCACCTGTAAGATTGCCGACAAGATCACCCTATAGCAGCTTACCGCGGAGCTGGCCTTGGTGCTCGCCGAACAGCTCACCAAACAGCTTGCCTGGGATCTGACCGAGCAGCTCGCATGGCGGCTTGCAATTCAGCTCACACGGAGCTCATGGAGCAAGCTTAGGCCGAGAGCTTGCCGAGTAGCTCACCAATCAGCTCGACTCGAGCTCACCCGGGAGCTCGCCGACAACTCACACCTGAGCTCGCTCGACAACTCACCCGGAGCTCACTCCGACATCTTGCCTTACCAACTCACCTTGAGCTCGTCCCAGTAGCTCGCATGTAAGCTCACCAAGAGATTACCGACAAGCTCGCCTCGTAGTTCGTCAAGCCGCTTGCTTGACCTGAGCAGCGGCTTGTCGGGAGCTCACCCGAACAGCTCGCTTGGGAGGTCACCGAGCGCCTCGCCTTTGAGCTCACCCGAGAGCTCACGGAGCAGCTCCGCCGGGAGCTCTTTTGGGAGCTCGCCAAGTAGCTCCACTTGAGCTCACATGGGAGCTAATCAAGCAACTCGCATTGAAACTTACACAGGAGCTCGTCTTTCCAACTCGCCTTGAGCTCGCTAAGGAGCTCACCTACCAAATCACCTTGAGCTCATTTGGTAGCTCACCCGTAATCTCACCTCGTAGTTCGTCGAGAAGCTCGCCTAGCAGCTCACCACGTAGCTCGTAATGCAGCTCACTCGGGAGCTCACCGAGCAACTTGCCTCAGGAGCTCGCCCGACATCTCACATTGCGAACTCATCTCGTAGCTCACCTGTAAGATTGCTTGCCTTGGTGCTCGTCGTATAGCTCGCCAAACAGCTTACTCTGGGATCTCGGTTGGGAGCTCATCGAAGAGCTCGCTTGCGAGGTCACCGAGTAGCTCGCCTTTGAGCTCGCGGAGCAACTCCGTTGGGAGCTCTTTTGGGAGCTTGCTAAGCAACTCGACTTGAGTTTGCACGGGAGCTCATCGAGTAGCTCGCATGGAAACTCACCTAGAGCTCACCTTGTAATCTCACCTTGAGCTCGCCAAGGAGCTCAACTTGCCAACTCGCCTTCGACTTGTTTGGTAGCACACCCGTAAGCTCGCCTCGAAGTTCGCCGAGTAGCTCGCCAAGCAGCTCGCAACGTAGTTCACTCGGGAGCTCACCGAGTAACTCACCTGGGAGCTCGCCTCACAAATTGCCTTGCCAACTCGTCCGGTAGCTCGCATGTAAGATTACTGACAAGCTCACCCTATAGCAGCTTGCCACGGAGATTACCTCGGTGCTCACCATACAGCTCACCAAACACTATGCCTAGGATCTCACCGAGAAGCTCGTATGGGAGCTCGCGGTCCAGCTCATGCGGGAGCTTGCAGAGAAGCTTGATTGAGAGCTCGTCGAGTAGCTCGCCAAACAGCTCCCATGGGAGCTCACCGAGCAACTCACCTGGGAGCTCACCGAGCAGCTCACTTAGGAGCTCGGCATGGAGCTCGCTAAGTAGCTCACCAAGGAGCTCGCCGAGCATCTCGACTTTAGCTTACCTGGAAACTCACCCGAGCTCGCCGACACTCGCCTTGTAGCCTCACTTAGCAGCTCAACTTGAGCTCACCCAAGAGCTCGTCAAACAGCTCATCTGAAAACTCACATGGGAGCTCACCTGTCAGCTCACCTTTCCAACACACCTTGTAAACTCACCTTGAGCTCGTCTAGTAGCTCGCCTCGGAGTTCATTGAGCCACTTGCCAAGTAGCTTGCACTGGGAGCTCACCGAGCATCTCGTCCGAGTAACATATCGCCGGGGAGCTCGCTAAGTAGCTCGCTTGGGAGCTCGCCAAGTAGCTTGCCTGAGAGCTCACCGATCACTCGACTCGAGCTCACCCGAGAGCTCGTCGAGTAACTTGCCTAAGATCTCACCTTGCCAACTCGCCTAGAGCTCATTTGGTAGCTCGCCTGTAAGCTAGCCTCGGAGTTTGTCTAGCAGCTCACCTAACAACTCGCCACGTAGCTCGCAACGCATCTCACTCGGGAGCTCGCAGAGAAACTCGCAAGGAGCTCACCTGACAGCTCGCCTTGCCAACTCGTCTGCAGCTCACCTATAAGATTGGCCGACAAGCTCACCCTATAAGCGAACTTGCCACAGCTTGCCTTGGTGCTCGCCGTCATGAGTCACCAAACAGCTTGCCTAGGATCTCATCGAAGCGGCTCGTATGGGGAGCTCATGGTCCCTCTCGTGCAAGAGCTCGTGGAGCGAGATCGGCATAGAGCTTGCCGAGTAGCTCGCCAAACAACTCTAATGGGAGCTAAACGAGCACTCACCTAGGAGCTCACCGAGTAGCTCACTTAGGAGCTCGACATGGAGCTCGGTAAGTAGCTCGCTAAGGATTTCGCCAAGTAGCTCGACGTTGAGCTTACTCGAAAACTCACCTGGGAGCTTTTCGACATCTCACCTTGCCAGCTTACCGAGCAGCTCGACTTGAGCTCACCCAGGAGCTCGTCAAGCAGCTCGCCTGAAAACTCACATGGGAGCTCACCTGTCAGCTCATCTTTCCAGCTCACCTTGCAAACTCACCTTGAGCTCGTCTGGTAGCTCGCCTCGGAGTTCACCTACCAACTCGCCTTGAGCTCGTTTGGTAGCTCGCCTGTAAGCTCACCTCGGAGTTCGTCGAGTATCTCGCCTAGTAGCTCGCCATGTAGCTCACAACGCAGCTCACTCGAGAGCTCACCGAGCAACTCACCCGGAGCTTGCCGACACTCACCTTGCCAACTTGTTTGGCAGCTCACCTGTAAGATTGCTGACAAGCTCACCCTATAGCAGCTTGCTGCGAGCTTTCCTTGGTGCTCGCTGTATAGCTCGCCAAACAGCTCGCCTGGGATCTCATCGAGTAGCTCACATGGGAGCCGGCACAGAGCTCACATGGGAGCTCACACAGAGCTCGCATGGGAGCTCGTGAAGCGGCTCATCCGAGAGCTCACCGAGTAGCTCGCCAAATAGCTCCCATGGGAGCTCACCGAGCTTCGCTTGGGACCTCACCGAGTAGCTCACCTAGGAGCTTGGCATAAAGCTCACCAAGCAGCCCGACTTGAGCTTACCCGGAAACTCACCTTGGAGCTTTCCGACGGCTCACCTTTCTAGCTCATCGAGCAACTTGACTCGAGCTCACCCGGGAGCTCGTCAAGCGAGTCACTTGAAAACTCGCATGGGATCTCGCCTCTCGGCTCACCTTTCCAACTCACCTTGAGCTCGCCCAGTAGCTCACCTCGGAGTTCGACGATCACTCACTGGGAGCTCACCGAGTAGCTCGCCGAGTAGACTAACTTGAGCTTGCCATGAACGGCTGCCGAGTAACATCTCACCGAGGAGCTCGCCAAGTAACTCACTGGGAGCTCGCCTCGACAGCTCACCTTGCCAACTCACATTGAGCTCATCTAGTAGCTCGCATGTAAGCTCACCTAAGATATTACTTGGCAAGCTTGCCTTGGTTCTCACCGTACACCTCACCAACAGCTTGCTGGGATCTCATCGAGCAGCTCGCATAGAGCTCGCGCGGGAGCTCATGGAAAAGCTTCGGCCGAGAGCTTGCCGAGTAGCTCGCCAAACAACTCCCATTGGAGCTCACCGAGAAGCTCACCTAGCAGCTCTACATGGAGCTCGGCAAGCAGCTTGCCAAGGATCTCACCGAGTAGCTCAACTTGAGCTTTCCTGAAAACTCACCTGAGCTTGCCGATAGCTCGCCTTGCCAACTCACTCACCAAGCAGCTCGACCCGAGCTCGCCTAGAGCTCGTCAAGCGGCTCATCCAAAACTCGCATGGGAGCTCGCCTATCATCTCACCCAAAAACTCCCAAGGGAGCTCACCTGTCAGCTCACCGAATAACTCTCCTTGCTAACTCGTCTGGCAGCTCGCATCGAAGATTCCTGACAAGCTCGCCCTATAGCAGCTTGTCATGGAGCTCGCCAAACAACTTGCCCGGGAGCTCGCGAAGTAGCTCACCCGGGAGCTCACCGAGCATCTCACCTGGGAGCTCGCAGAGCAGCTCGGTTGGGAGCTCACCTAGGAGCTCGCGAAGCGGCTCGACTTGAGTGCACTCCGTGAGCTTGTCGGGAGCTCACCAAAAACCCGCCAAGTAGTTCGCTTGAGAGCTCACCAAGCAGCTCGCCAGGGCAACCTACGAGGGAGCTCACCGAGCAGCTCAACTGGGAGCTCCGATAACAGCTCACCCAGGAGCTCGTTGAACAACTTGACTTCAACTCACCGGGGAGCTTATCAAGCGGCTCGATTGACACCTTGCCTTGCCAACTTGCCTTGAGCTCGCTAAGGATCTCACCTTGCTAACTCGCCTTGAGCTCATCTGGTAGCTCACATGTAAGCCCACCTCAAAGATTACCGACAAGCTCACCTTGGAGTTCTTCGAGATGCTCGACCTAGAGCAATTTGTTGAGGAGCTCGCCAAACAACTCATTTGGCAAGTCACCGAGAAACTCACCCGAAAGCTCAGGAGCAGCTCAGTTGGAAGCTCTTTTGGGAGCTCAACGTACTTGCCAAGTAGCTCACCTGGGAGCTCACCGAGTAGCTCACCTGGGAGCTCCCCAAGCAGCTCGACTTGAGCTCACCTCGGAGCTCATCGAGTAGCTCACCCGAAGCTCTCCTTTCCCACTCACCTTGAGCTCGTTGAGGAGCTCACCTTACCAACCGGCCTTGAGCTCACTTGTAAGATTGCCTCGGAGTTCGTCAAGCAGCTCGCCACGTAGCTCACAACGCAGCTTGCTCGAGAGCTCACACGGCAGGCAGCTCGCCGAGTAGCTAACCCGGCACTCGCCGAGCAACTCGACTAGGAGGTCGCCTCGAAGATTGCTGACAATCTCACCCTAGAGCAGCTTGCCATGGAGCTCACCGAGTAACTCACCTCGGAGCTCACAGAGCAGCTCGCATGGGAGCTTGGGGAGTAGCTCACCTGTGAGCTCACCGAGCAGCTCGCCTAAGAGCTCACCAAGCAGCTCGGTTGGGAGCTCACCTGGGAGCTCGCGGAGTAGCTCGACTTGAGCTCGCTTGTGAGCTCGTCGAGTAGCCCGTCGGGGAGCTCGCCGAACAAATCACCAAGTATCTCACTTGGGAGCACGCTGAGCAGCTCGCTTGGTAGCTCACCAAGCAGCTCGCCTTCGAGCTCGCCAAGCAGCCTGCAAGGGAGCTCGACAAATAGCTCACCTAGGAGCACGTCGAGCAGCTCAACTTCAGCTCGGCTGGGAGCTCGCCTGACAACTTGCCTTGCCAACTCGCCTTGAGCTCGCTGAGGAGCTCACCTTGCCAACTCGCCTTGAGCTCGTCTGGTAGCTCACCTCGGAGTTCATCGAGCAGCTTGCCTGGAAGCTCACGTAACAGCTCACCCGGGAGCTCCCCACCTAGCTCTCTCAAGCTCGCCTTGTCAACTCGTCTCCGTCTCCGCCTAGAGCAGCTCGACTTGTGCGAGCTTGTGAGCTCGTTGGGGAGCTCACCGAACAACTCGCCAAGTAGCTTGCTTGGGAGCTCTCCGAGCAACTCACCTTCGAGCTCACCAAGCAGCCTGCAAGGGAGCTCACCTAGGAGCTCAACTAATAACTCACCCAGGAGCTCGTCGAGCAGCTCGACCGGGCTCATCGAGCTACTCACATGGGAGCTCTCCGAAAATTTACCTTTCTAACTCACCTTGAGCTCGCTAAGGAGCTCACCTTGCCAACTCGTCTTGAGCTCGTCTGGTAGCTCGCCTCAGAGTTCGTTGAGTAGCTTGCCTGGGAGCTCACGTAACAGCTCGTCCGGGAGCATGTGCTTAAGGACTAAATCGGTTGAGTGGGTGTTGGCGCATGACCCAGAGGAGACTTAATGTCATCCAAATTGTGAACATGTGTAGCTTGCAGAGCTACCAAGTTTGGGGTGACTTGGTGCGAAGGGCGCATCGCAATGAGTAGGTGAGTCAAGAACATTGGACATAGCGAGCTCGTCGTAGAGCTCACCGTCGAGCTGCTCTGCGAGTTTAGAAATAATGAATGTTTTTTTCATTTGATTCCTTATCCGTCACGTGGCAGCCCTTTTTACTTATAACTACTATGGGTAGATGTTGATCTTCAGATGATTTAGCTTGTACGCAGTATTGGAGAGTCGGTTAGTGAGCCGTATGGCTATCTTTACTGACGCAATTGTTGTGTCGAGCTACATTAAAATTCTACGTTTTCAATATAACATTGTGTAAAATCTTGCGAGGTGAGAGGTTGGAAACATGAAAATATCAATTTGGTTGGGGCTTTGCTAAGCGTGCCATGGCTCAGCTCTTGCATTCCAAAATCAAGAACATTGGACATAGGTAGCTTGTTAAAGAGCCGGCCGTCGAGTTTCCATGCGAGCTAAAAAGAAATGAATGTTTTTCTCGTTCGATTCCTTATCCATCGTGTGAGAGCCCTTTTTACTTATAACTAGTATGGGTAGATTTTGTTCGTTGGATGATTTTTCTTGTAACCAATGTTAGCGAGTTGGTCAGTGAGCCGTATGGCTATCTTTGCGGCGAGCAATGTTAAAATTCAACGTTGTGCAAAATCTTGCGAGGTGAGATGTGGGAAACATGAAAATATCAGTTTGGTTGGGGCTTTGCTGAGTGTGCCATGGCTCAGCTCTTGCAAACTCACCTTGAGCTCGTCCCGTAGCTCGCCTCGGAGTTCACTCCGCCAACTCGCCTTGAGCTCGTTTGGTAGCTCGCCCTGTAAGCTCACCTCGGAGTTCGTCGATTATCTCGCCTAGTAGCTCGCCATGTAGCTCACAACGCAACTCACTCGGGAGCTCACCGAGCAACTCACCCGGAGCTTGCTCGACACTCACCTTGCCAACTTGTTTGGCAGCTCACTGTAAGATTGCGACAAGCTCACCCTATAAGCGGCTTTGCTGCGGAGCTTTCCTTGGTGCTCGCCATACACTCGCCAAACAGCTCGCTGGGATCTCATCGAGTAGCTCACATGGGAGCCGGCACGAGAGCTCACATGAGAGCTCACACAGGAGCTCGCATGGGAGCTCGTGAAGCGCCTCATCTCGAGAGCTCACCGAGTAGCTCGCCAAATAGCTCCCATGGGAGCTCACCGAGCAGACTCGCTTGGGACCTCACTTAGTAGCTCACCTAGGAGCTTGGCATAAAGCTCACCAAGAGCCCGACTTGAGCTTACCCGGAAACTCACCTTGGAGCTTTCCAACAGCTCACCTTCCTAGCTCATCGAGCAGCTTGACTCGAGCTCACCCGGAGCTCGTCAAGTGGTCACTTGAAAACTCGCATGGGATCTCGCCTCTCGGCTCACCTTTCCAGGCTCACCTTTCCAACTCACCTTGAGCTCGTCCCCAGGTAGCTCACCTCGGAGTTCGCCGATCAGCTCACCTGGGAGCTCACCGAGTAGCTCGCCGAGTAGACTAACTTGAGCTTGCGAATGCTCGTCTCGTCGAGTAACATCTCACCGAGGAGCTCGCCAAGTAACTCACCTGGGAGCTCGCCTGACAGCTCACCTTGCCAACTCACATTGAGCTCATCTAGTAGCTCACATGTAAGCTCACCTAAGATATTACTGGCAAGCTCGCCTCACGGCTTTTGAGCTACTCAACATAGAACAACTTGTTGGGAGCCCACCGAACAACTCGCTTGGGAGGTCACCGAGCAGCTCGCCTTTCACTCGCTTTGGGAGCTCATGGAGCAGCTTCGTTTGGAGCTCTTTTCGAGCTCGTCATACTCACCAAGTAGCTCACATGGGAGCTCGCCAAGCAGCTCGACTTGAGCTCGCATGGGACCTCATCGAGTAGCTCAACTGGAAAATCCCTTGGTAGCTCGCCTTGCTAACTCGCCTTGAGCTCTCTAAGGAGCTCACCTTGCCAACTCGCCTTGAGCTCATTTGGTAGCTCGCCTCGGAGTTCATCGAGTAGCTCACCTAGCAGCTCGCCATGTAGCCGGAAATGCAGCTCGCCAAGCGGCTCACCTAGGAGCTGGCCTCGACTCACCCGGGCTCACCTTGCCAACTCGTCTGGCAGCTCGCCTGTAAGATTGCCGATAAGCTCACCTTATAGCAACTTGCCGCGAAGCTTGCCTTGGTTTTCACCGTACACCTCACCAACACTTGCACTGGATCTCATCGAGCAACAGACTCGCATAGGAGCTCGCGCGGGAGCTCATGGAAAAGCTCGGCCGAGAGCTTGCCGAGTAGCTCGCCAAACAACTCCCATTGGAGCTCACCGAGAAGCTCACCTAGCAGCTCTACATGGAGCTCGGCAGCGCAGCTTGCCAAGGATCTCACCGAGTAGCTCAACTTGAGCTTTCCCGAAAACTCACTGGGAGCTTGCCGATAGCTCGCCTTGCCAACTCACCAAGCAGCTCGACCCGAGCTCGCCTAGAGCTCGTCAAGCGGCTCATCCAAAACTCGCATGGGAGTTCGCCTATCATCTCACCCAAAAACTCCCAAGGGAGCTCACTGTCACCTCACCGAACAACTCTCCTCGCTAACTCGCTCAAATGCAGCAGCTCGCATCGAAGATTCCCGACAAGCTCGCCCTACAAAGAGCTTTGTCATGGAGCTCGCCAAACAACTTGCCCGGAGCTCGCGAAGTAGCTCACCCGGAGCTCACCGAGCATCTCACCCGGAGCTCGCAGAGCAGCTCTCGGTTGGGAGCTCACCTAGGAGCTCGCGGCGGCTCGACTTGAGTGCACTCCGTGAGCTTGTCGGGGAGCTCACCAAAAACTCGCCAAGTAGTTCGCTTGAGAGCTCACCAAGCAGCTCGCCAGCAACCTACGAGGAGCTCACCGAGGAGCAGCTCAACCGGGAGCTCCGATAACAGCTCACCCAGGAGCTTGTTGAACAACTTGACTTCAACTCACCGGGAGCGCGCCATATCTCGGTTCTTGCATTCCAAAATCGGGAACATTGGACATAGCGAGCTCGTCGCAGAGCTCGCCGTCGAGCTGCCTTGCAAGCTAAAAAAAAGAATGTTTTTCTCGTTCGATTCCTTATCCATCGTGTGAGAGCCCTTTTTACTTATAACTACTATGGGTAAAGGTTGTTCGTCAGATGATTTTTCTTGTACCCATTGTTGGCGAGTCAGTGAGTGAGCCGTATGGCTATATTTGCGATGAGCTACGTTAAAATTCAAAATTGTGAATATAAAGTTGTGCAAAATCTTGCCAGGTGAAATGTTGGAAATGTGAAAATATCGGTTCGGTTGGGGCTTTGATGAGCGTGCCATTGCTCACTCTTGCATTCCAAAATCGGGAACATTTGAAATAGCGAGCTCGTTGCAGAGCTCGTCATCGAGTTACCCTCGAGCTAAAAAAATGAATGTTTTTCTTGTTCGATTCCTTATCCGTCGTGTGACCCTTTTTACTTATAGCTACTATGGGTAGAGGTTATTCGTTGGATGATTTTGCTTGTACCAAATGCCGACGAGTCAATCGGTGAGCCGTATGGCTATATTTGTGGAGAGCTACGTTAAAATTCAACGTTGTACAAAATCTTGCGAGGTGAGATGTTGGAAACGTGAAAATATCGGTCCGGTTGGGGCTTTCTTGAAGGCGCCATGGCTTAGCTCTTGCATTCCAAAATCGGGAACATTAGACATAGCGAGCTTGTCGTAGAGGTCGCCGTCGAGTTGCCCTCAGAGGTAAAAAAAAATGAAAGTTTTTCTCGTTCGATTCCTTATCAGTCGTGTGAGAGCCCTTTCTTTGTTTCTCGTTTTATTTGTCGGATGGTTTTGCTTGTACCCAATGCTTGGCGCGAGTCGGTCGGTGAGCCGTATGGCTATCTTTGCGGCGAACTACGTTAAAATTCAACACCGTGAATACAACGTTGTGCAAAATCTTACGAGGTGAGATGTTGGAAATGTGAAAATATCAGTTCGGTTGGCGCTTTACTTAGTACGCCATGGCTCATCTCTTGCATTCCAAAATCAACATTGGACATAGCGATCTCGTCGTAGAGCTCGCCGTCGAGTCGCTTTCTGCGAGCTAAAAAAAATGAATGTTTTTTTGTTCAATTCCTTATCCGTCATGTGAGAGCCCTTTTTACTTATAACTACTATGGGTAGAGGTTGTTTGTCGGATGATTTTGCTTTTACCCAATGTTGGCGAGTCGATCAGTGAGCCGTATGGCTATCTTCGCAGCAGCAATCGCCATGAGGAGCTACGTTAAAATTCAACGTTGTGAATATAACTCTATGGAAAATCTTGCAAGGTGAGATGTTGGAAACGTGAAAATATCATTTCAGTTGGGGCTTTGCTAAGCGCGCCATAGCTCAGCTCTTGCATTACAAAATCATGAGCAAAGGACATAACGACCTCGTCAGCAGAGCTCGCCATCAAGTCGCCTTGCGAGCTAAAAAAAAATGAATTTTTTTCTCATTTGATTCCTTATCCATCGTGTGAGCCCTTTTTACTTATAACTACTATGGGTAGAGCTTGTTCGTTTGGATGATTTTTCTTGTACCCAATTTTGGTGAGTCGGTCGGTGAGCCGTATGGCTATCTTTTTGCACGCGAGAAATATGCGCTGCGAGCTACATTAACATTCAACGTTTTGAATATAACGTTGCGCAAAATATTACGAGGTGAGGAGTTGGAAACATTAAAATATCGGTTCACTTGGGGCTTTGTTGAGCGTGCCATGGCTCAACTCTTGCATTCCAAAATCGTGAGCATTGGACATAGCGAGCTTGCCGCAACGCCGTCGTCGAGCTGACCTGAGAGCTAAAAAAAATGAATTTATTTCTCGTGTGTTTCCTTATCCGTCGTGTGAGATCCCTTTTTACCTATAACTACTATGGGTAGAGGTTGTTCATCGGATGATTTTTCTTGTACCCAATGTTGGTGAGTCGGTCAATGAGCCATATGGCTATGTTTACGGTGAGCTAATCTATGTTGGTGATATAAGTTTGTGCAAAATCTTGCGCAGTGAGATGTTGGAAACGTGAAAATATCATTTCAGTGGGGCTGTGCTGACCGTATCATGGCTCACCTCTTCCTTTCCAAATTCGCCAACATTGGACACAGTGAGTCGGTCCATCAGCCGTATGGCTATCTATGCGGTGAGCAATCGTCACAGAGATCTAAATTAGAATTCAACGTTTTGAATATAACATTGTGCAAAATCTTGCGAGGTGAGAGGCTGGAAACATTAAAATACCGATTTGGTTTTAGCGTTAGTGAGCGCGCCATGGCTCAACACTTGCATTCAAAAATCACCCACATTGGGACATACCGAGCGCGTGGTCGGGCTAGTTTACGAACTAAAAAGATGAATGTTTTTCTCGTTTGGATCCTTATCCATCACTTGACAGGCCTATTTACTTATAACTACTATGGGTGGATGTTGCTCGTATGATGTTTTTTGCTTGTACCTTATGTTAGTGAGTCCGATAGTGAGGCAAATGGGAATATTTGCATCGAGCAATGTCCTTTGCGAGGTACATTAAAACTGAATGTTTTGAATATAATCTTGTGTAAAAATCTTACGGAGCGACACGAGAATATTATTTTTGATTGGATGTTTTTTTAGCGCGCCATGGCTCAACCTATGTAATCCGCAATCGTGAACATTTAACAAAACAAGATCGTTGCTGAGCATGCCCGCGAGCTAATCTAGTTGCTACAAAAAAATGAATGTTTTTGTCATCTGTATCCTTATCCGTTGCGCGATAGGTCCTTTTACTTATAACTACTATGGATAGAGGTTGATCATTCGATGTTTTTTCCACTACGCTATGTTGTGGACTCTCGAAAACTTGCTCGGTCTTGGATTTGTTATTTTCGTCTACCAAGTGTGGATTGAGTTAAATTGACGTGGTATTTCGGGTCAGCTTGAGCTTTGGCCTTGGGCCATTGTTAGGGCTATCAAAATTTCCATCTAACCCACATCCACCTAGTAACGGACGTGACATGTATTACGCAAATATCCCACCGTTCTTGGAGTTTCTTTGGAACACGTGGGTTTTTCCTCTCATTAGCACACCAAATTTATTGGGTGTTATCGGTTGTGCTTGTGTTGATTCCTTGATAGTATATATGGTTCGATGATAATGCGGGCAGCCCTCTATTGGCCAAGTTGTCAATGGTTGGGTTTTCGCCTCTAATAGAGTGACAATCGATTCATAGGTGAATGGGAGAATACTTTGTCCCATCTTGTGTATCGATGTCATTTCTTAAGATTATGCGGGCTATGAGTGCATGTTATAAAATTTTTGCCATTGGTAATCTCCTTGCTCTCCTTGTTCGTTGCATTGAATTCTCCTTTGAGCGCATGTGATTGCAATGGGAAGGCGACGTTGATTTTCATATGGATCTCTTTATTGTGCTCGCTTCGTTTTGTTGGCTCTTGATTGGAAGCGTCATGTTGTTCACGGATGTAACCATTCGTGGATGGCCTAAATTATTGTAGGGAGTAGAGTGGAATGTTTGATTCTCGATCGATCTGCTTTGCCTAGGGTCATTTGCAGGACATTTCTAGAGAGTAGGGGCGGCGACAGCACTCAGTAATTTAACTTTCGTTGTGATCCCGCTTCTCTCCTCAAAGCATCTTACACTTTACAAATATAACCTTTGGTGGGATGGACCCATATGTGTGTAGGCCGTAGAGTGGAACGTTTGATTCGATCGGATCCACTTGGCCTAGGGTCCTCCATCGGTGTTATGGAAGTGATTTGCAAGACATTGCTAGAGGCCCCTATATATAGATTGATTCTTTGTGTTCTCTCTTCAAAGCATGTTTTGCTTTACGGATGTCCGAGTGGGTGCCGACAAGTCATTTTTTAGGCCGCAGAGTGGAACGCTTTTCAGATTTTGATCGTATCGACTTGGCCTAGGGTCCTCATCGGGGTTATGGAAGTGATTTACAAGACATTGCTATAGGGGAGGCGCTTGAATCCTCAGTATATAGCTCGAATTGTAACCTTGGCCTCGTCACCCTTTATGGAAGTAACCTTTGGTGGTAGACCCATTTTCTGAGTGGGCACCGATGAGTGAGTTTTTAGGCCGCAAAGTGGAACTTTTTAGATTCTGATCGTATCCACTTGGCCTAGGGTCCTCCATTGGGGTTATGGAAGTGATTTGCAAGAAATTTCTAGATGGGAGGCGCTGCGGAATCCCCATGTACATAGCTCGAATTGTTGTGTACTCTCCTCGAAGCCTGTCACGCTTTACGGAAGTAACCTTTGTTGGTTGACCCATTTTCTGAGTGGGTACCGACGAGTGAGTTTAGGCCGCAGAGTGGAACATTTCAGATTCTGATTGTATCCACTTGGCCTAGGGTCCTCCATCAGGGTTACGGATGTGATTTGCAAGACATTGCTAGAGGGGAGGCACTACGCAAGCCCCCGCTTATAGCTCTTTCGTTCGTTGTGTTCTCTCTTCAAGCCCGTCATGTTTTACGTAAGTAACCTTTGGTGGTTGACCCATATCTGTGTGGGTGCCGACAAGTGATTTTTAGGCCTCGAGTGGAACGTTTGATTCTGATCGTATCTACTTGGCCTCGGGGTCCTCCATCGGGGTTATGGAAGTTATTTGCAAGACATTGCTAGAGGGGAGGCGCCGCAGAAGCCCCCGTATATAGCTCCGGTTTGTTGTGTTAAACCTTCAAGCCTCGTCACGATTTATGGATGTAACCTTTGGTGGTTGACCCATATCCGAGTTGGCACCGACGAGTGAATTTTTACGCCGCAAAGTAGAACGTTTCAGATTTTGATCGTATCCACTTGGCCTAGGGTCCTCCATCGGGGTTATGGAATTTATTTGCAAGACATTGCTAGAGGTGAGGTGTTGCGGAAGCCCCCTATATATAGCTCTGATTCGTTGTGTTAAACCTTCGAAGCCTGTCACGCTTTATGGATGTAACCTCCGGTGGTTGACCCATATCCGAGTGGGCGCTGACGAGTGAGTTTTAGGCCACAGTGGAACATTTCAGATTATGATCATATCCACTCTCTGGGGTCGTCCCATCGGGGTTACGTAAGTGATTTGCAGACATTGCTAGAGGGAGGGAGGCGCGCTCATTTTACTTATGTTCTTTCCGATGTTCCCTTCTACTTTTGTTTTACCTCTCTCGTCAAAGGCTTTTACGTTGTGCGGAAATATCCTTTGAGGTCCATATGTGCCTTTTTAAGGAAATGATGTGGAATGTTTAAGATTCGATCGGATATCAAGTCGAGGTTGGCTAGTCCAGATAGTCTACGCCCTTTGAACATGCGTAGGGGGATATCCTGGTAAGGACGTCCCTGAGCAGCTTATAATTGAGGTGGCTGCGTGCACGGTGCATTCTGTGTGGCCTATGTTTATCGCGAGCCATTTTTCTTCGAGGCTTAGGGTAAAGGGCTTCGTGGGGACGTGCATCGTGTCAGTACGCGCGCTACACCGATGCAACCAACGAGTTTTTCTCCCCGTCCGAAAGGTTCGGGAAATATTTCTAAATTACATCGTGATGGAGATAGACCATTGCAATTATTGATCTTCAACGAGGAATTCCTAGTAAGCGCGAGTCATCACTCGCGTTGACTACGTCCCGCCCCGCCCTTTGTACACACCGCCCATCGCTCCTATAGATTGAATGATCCAGGTGAAGTGTTTGGATCGTGACGACGGTGTTGGTTTCCCTCACCGATGTTGCGAGAAGTTCATTGAACCTTATCATTTAGAGGAAAGATAAGTCATAACAAGGTTACCATAGGTGAACATACGGTAGGATCATTTTCATTTTTAAAACTCGAACCGTGTAGGGGGAGTGGGCGTGTTCGGCACGTCCGGTGCGTCTCCTCCCCTTCCCCACTCTTGTGCGAGTTTAAACTAGAGTTCCAGATGCATTTCCCTTTGCAATGCCTCGGGGGTCCCCTCCGCTAGCTTTCTCTCGGGTGGGCATTCCTGTCTTCGCAAGTTGTTCTCCTACGGTTCGGGTTATTACAAGGGTGAGTTCCACTGTCGTCTATAGTGTGGCTATGCGAGGGCTCATTTTTCAGCTGCAGTGGGTGCACCAAATGACTCTGCTCGTTTGGCGATCCCGCTCCTTTTCACGATCGAAGGGTCCCAACAATTTCCACCTGCTAGGTAGTTCCTTGCAAATGCCCGTGGTTGCTTTGCAGACCATTGAACATTTTCCAGTCTGCAAAGCAGCTACAACCCCCTCAAGTCTCACCGGTAGGTTATGCTGTACATATTATTTCATGTCTTTGGATGGGTGCACCTGCGTGCGTCGCCGCTGAGCGGGACGACCGTCCACTAGTTTCGTTCTCATCTATTCGGTCTCGACCTTTCGACACTCTAGGCGGTGAACACCCTTTCTCTTATTTCCCCATGGGGCATCACCTCTGGTTATAGGGGGCGTCGAGTGGAGGTGCGTGTCATAACACTCAATGCATCGGTGGATTACACTAAGGATCTCGATAAAGAGCCGTGAGGGCTGCACGCCATGCACACGCTTCTGGACTCACGGTGCCAATTAAACACGACTCTCGAACAGATATCTCGGCTCTCGCCATGATAAAGAATGTAGCGAAATGCAATACTTAGTGTGAATTGTACAATCCCGTGAATCATCAAGTCTTTGAACACAAGTTGCACCCGAGGCCTCGGCAAGGGTACGCCTCGCTGGGTGTCGCACTCTAAAATCAACTTCCCCTGTTCTCGGTGGGAGGATCGAGAGATTGCTGTTCGTGCCCACCAAAGAGTGCGGTCGGCTTAAATGGGCACGAGATTTGTGGCCGATGTCATGATGAGTGGTTGCCAATGTTGGCCGGATTTGGATTGTGGCATGAGGTCACGGATTTGTGCGGAACTTTACTCGTTGTTAGTCGCGACTCTTCCGCGTGAGATGGTGCGTCCTAACTTTCGCGGCCCTGTGTTAGATGTGAGTAATCGCTGATTTTAAGTATATCACTAAGCGGAGGAAAAGAAACATACCAGATTCCCCTAGTAACGGCGAGTGAACCGGAAGAGCCCAAAGATGAAAATCAGCCGATCTACGTGCCGAATGTAGTCCGTAGAAAGCGCCTCGGCCGACGATCGGGCCCAAGTCCCCTGGAAGGGGG
Source organism: Taxus wallichiana var. yunnanensis (assembly GCA_018340775.1). Lineage (NCBI taxonomy): Eukaryota > Viridiplantae > Streptophyta > Pinopsida > Cupressales > Taxaceae > Taxus > Taxus wallichiana. Next base: position 29,245,679 of record CM031234.1, on the reverse strand, counting down.
CGCCAGAGAGGGTGAGAGCCCCATCGAGCCCGGACTCTGTTGCGGCAGAGACGAGGTGTCACAAGAATTCGATTGTTTGGGAATGCAACCCTAATCGGTGGTAAATTCTGTCCAAGGCTAAATACGGGTGAGAGACCGATAGTGAACAAGTACCACGAGGGAATTTGAAAAGAGAGTTAAAGATTGCTTTAAATTGTCGGGAAGGAAGTGGATGGAGGCCGGTGATGCTCCTCGGTCGGATATGGAATGGTGTGAGCCGGTCGCGGTGGCACAAGCACGACTTTTGGGCCGTTGAGTGTACCTTTGTTGCAGGGGTCATGGAACGAAGCGTGAGCCTTTGGTGAGCCCTTGGGCACCTTCACACTCGTGTTGCTGGCTTGTGGGCTTTCTATCTCGACCCGCTTGAAACACGACTCAAGGAGTCTAACATGTGTGCGAGTCGGCGGGTTTGGAAACCCGCGAGGTGCAAGGAAGCTAACTGGTGAGAGCCCCTCTTTGGGGTGCACCACCGACTGACCCTGATCTTCTGTGAAGGGTTCGAGTGCGAGCACACCTATTAGGACCCGAAAGATGGTGAACTATGCACCGAGTAGGGCGAAGTAAGAGGAAACTCGGTGGAGGCTCGCAGCGATACTAACATGCAAATCGTTTGTCGACTTGGGTATAGGGGCGAAAGACTAATCGAACCATCTAGTAGCTGGTTTCCTCCAAAGTTTCCCTCAAGATAGCTGGAGTTCACGTGTGAGTTTTACCGGGTAAAGCAAATGATTAGAGGCATCGGGGGCGTAACGCCGTCGACCTATTCTCAAACTTTAAATAGGTAAGGCAGCGCGGCTACTCCGTTGAGCTACGCCACAGAATCGTGAGCTCCAAGCGGGCCATTTTTGGTAAGCGAGAACTAGCGATGCGGGATGAACCAAAAGTCGAGTTACGGTGCAAAATTACGCGCTAACCAAGATCCCACAAAGGGTGTTGGTTTATTAAGACAAGAGGGCAGCTGGTAATGCAAGTTGAAATCCACTAAGGAGTGTGTAACAACTCCCCGCCGAATCAACTAGCCCCGAAAATGGATGGCGCTGGCGTGCAACTTATACTCGGTCATCGGTGCAAGTGCCGTGGCTTTGATGAGTAGGAGGATGCGGGGTTGTTGTGAAACTTGGGCGCGAGCTCAGGTGGACTGCGCCCCAGCATCTCTGGTGGTACTAGTAAATATTCAAATGAGAACTTTGAAGACCAAGTGGGGAAAGGTTCCATGTGAACAGGCACTTGGACATGGGTTAGTCGAACCTAAGAGATGGAGAAGTCTTGTATCAAGGCTGCACTTTACGCGATCATCGAAAGGGAATCGGGTTAATATTCCTGAATCAGGACATGGCGGTGGACGACAATGTTAGGAAATTTGGAGACGTCGGCGGGGGCCCCAGGAAGAGTTATCTTTTCTTTTTAACAAAATTTCGCCCACCCTAAAATCGGTTCAACCGGAGATAGGGTCCAGCGGCTAGAAGAGCACCGCACGCCCCGCGAGGTCCGGTGTGCCTTTGGTGGCCCTTGAAAATCTGGAGAACCGAGTACCGTTCATGCCCGGTCGTACTCGTGAATCGCATCGATCTCTAAGGTGAACATCCTCTCGCTCAATAGAACAATGTAGGTAAGGGAAGTTGACAAAATGGATCCGTAACTTCAAGAAAACAATTGGCTCTGAGGGCTGGGCCTAGGGGTCTGCGCCTTAAACTAGCGGGCTATTGTCGATCTACCCAAGCTACTTCTGCGGTGGGTGGGCCGTCGTGTGCTTGTCGGGCGATGGGCGCAGGATCCTCCCCTTGTGGGGGCTTTCCCTAAAGCGGTGAACAGCCAACTCGAATCCGGTACAGACATAAGGGAAATCTGATCGCTTAATTAAAACAAAGCATTGCGATGGTCTCTGCGGATGCCGACACAATGTGATTTCTACCAAAGCTGCTCGAATGTCAAAGTGAAGAAATTCAACCAAGCGCGGGTAAATGGCGGGAGTAACTATGACTCTCTTAAGGTAGCCAAATGCCTCGTCATCTAATTAGTGATGCGCATGAAGGAATTAACGAGATTCCCACTTTGTCCCTATCTACTATCTAGCGAAACCATAGCCAAGGGAATGGGCTTGGCGGAATCATCGGGAAAGAAGACCCTATTAAGCTTGACTCTAGTCCGAATTTGTGAAATGACTTGAGAGGTGTAGAATAAGTGGGAGCCATTTCAGTGCAAGTGAAATACCACTACTTTTAACGTTATTTTAATTGTTCCTTGAGGCGGGGATGGGGCAATGCCCCTATTTTTGGCCTTAAGGTGCGTCAAGGTGCGCCGATCCAGACAGAAGACATTGTCAGGTGGGGAGTTTAGCTGGGGCGGCACATCTATTAAAAGATAACGCAGGTGTCCTAAGATGAGCTCAACGAGAACATAAATCTCATATGGAACAAAAGGGTAAAAGCTCATTTGATTTTGATTTTCAGTACGAATACAAACCATGAAAGCGTGGCCTATCAATCCTTTAGACTTTTGTAATTTGAATCTAGAGGTGTCGAAAAATTTACCAAAGGGATAATCGGCATGGGCAGCCAAGCGTCATACGCGTGGCTTTTTTATCCTTCGATGTTAGCTCTTCCTATCATTGTGAAGTGGAATTCACCAAGTGTTGGATTGTTCACCCACCTATAGGGAACGTGAGTGGGTTTAGACCATCGTGAGATAGGTTACTTTTACCCTATTAATGATCCACGCTACGATAGTAATTTAACTTAGTATGAGAGGAACCGTTGATTCACAAAGTTGGTCATAGCGCTTGGTTGAAAAGCCGGTGGCGCGAAGCTTACCTTGTGTTGGATTATGTTTGAACGCCTCTAAGTCGAATCCATGCTAGATACGGTGCATCTCTCTCTCCGATTACATCGTGACCTGCAGAGGGTTGCTCTTGCGCCCCAGGGGCCCGTGTCATTGGAACCTCTTGTCGGTGAAACAACCTCGTCTCATGGAAACCTCAGTATAACAATTTCAAGTGGTCGGCGAGAAGAATCCTTTGCGAGATGACTTAAATAAGCAACGGGTATTGTAAGTGGTAAAGTGGCCTTGCTGCCACGATCCATTGAGATTCAGCCCTTTTTCGCCCGATTCATACAACCCGAGACCGATTGAAGAGTGGGGTTTCCACACAATGCAGATGCGACCTTCTTCTCCTTTTTTTTTTTTTTCCTTTTGCCCAAGTATAGGACGAGTGGGGTTTCCACAGAGAAGAGTTGTGATCTTCTTCTCCTTTTGCCCAAGTATAGAAGGAGGAGGAGTGGGGTTTCCTGGAGAAGAGATGCGATTCTTTTTTTTTTTTGCCTAAGTATAGAAGAAGAAGAAGAAGTGGGGTTTCTTACGAAGAGATGGGATCTTCTACTCTCTCTTTTTTTTTTTGCCCAAGTATAGAAGAAGAAGAAGTGGGGTTTCCGGTGAAGAGATGTGATCACCTCCTCTCTTTTTTTTTTTGCCCAAGTATAGAAGAAGAAGAAGAGGTGGGGTTTCCGGTGAAGAGATGCGATCTCCTCTCTTATTTTTTTAGCCCGAGTATAAAAGAAGAAGAGGTGGGGTTTCCGCGAAGAGATGCGATCTCCTTCTCTCTCTTTTTTTTTCCCAAGTATAGAAGAAGAAGAAGAAGTGGGGTTTCCGGCGAAGACATGCGATCTCCTCCTCCTTTTTGCCTAAGCATAGAAAAAGTGGGGTTTCCGTAGAAGAGATGCGGTCTCTCTTCTTCTTTTTGCCTAAGCATAGAAGAAGTGGGGTTTCGAGAGAAGAGATGCAATCTCCTCTTCTTCTTTTTTGCCTCAAGATAGAAGAAGTGGGGTTTCCAGAGAAGAGATGCGATCCCCTTTCTTTTTTTTTTTTTTGCCTAAGCATAGAAGAAAGTGGGGTTTCAGAGAAGAGATGCGATCTCCTTTATTCCCCAAGTATAAAGTGGGGTTTCCATAGAGGAGATGTGTTTTTTTCTAAGTATAAAGTGGGGTTTCCAGAGACGAGATGTGTTTTTTTTTTTCAAACTATAAAGTGGGGTTTCTAAAGAGGAGATGTGCTTTTCTTCCTAAGGTGTTTCTTTTTCCAAGTACAAAGTGAGGTTTCCACAGAGGAGATGTGCTTTTTCTTTTCCAAATTATTAAAGCGGGGTTTCCGCAGAGCAGAGGTAGTTTTCTTCCTGGGTATAAAGTGCGGTTTCCACAGAGCAGAGGTGTTTTTCTTTCCAAGTATAAAGTGGGGTTTCCACGGAGGAGACATGTTTCTTTTTCAAAGTAAAAAGTGGGGTTTCCACGGAAAATTTTGTGTGCGTGTGTTTTTTTTTTTCAAATTATAGAGTGGGGTTTCCACCCAGACGCCGAGCTGCAGTGGCGAACAGGGGATTGTGCCCCAAGATGCCCAAGCTAATGACACATTTGGTGAGCCAAGTTTGGCGAGTTGATCCCCAAGCTCGCCTGGGAGCCCACCGAGCAGCGCGCCCATGAATTCACCCAAAAGCTCTCATGTGAGCTTGCCGAGTAGCTCGGCCGTGAGCAGCTCACCGAGTAACTCTCGTAGCAGCTCACTCGAGAGCTCACCAAAAAGCCCATCCCGCAGCTCCTATGACAGCTTGCCTCGGAGCTCACCTTACCAAGTCACCTTGAGCTCACCTCGAGGTCAACTTGCCAAATCACCTTGAGCTTGTCTAGTAGCTCACCTCTAAGCTCACCTCGGAGTTCGTCGACCAGCTCACTTGGGAGCTCACCACGTAGCTCACCCGAGAGCTCTCGCGACACCACCCGCGAGCTCGCCTTGCCAACTCATCTGCAACTCACCTCAAAGCTTACCGGGAGCTCGCCTTAGAGCAATTGCCAGTGAGCTTGCCTTTGTGCTCACCGAACAGCTCGCCAAGTAGCTTGCCTAGGAGCTCACCGAGTAGCTCTCCTGGGAGCTCGTGGAGCAGCTCGGTTGGCAGCTCCTCAAGTAGCTCTTCTGGTAGTAGCTCGCCAGTGAGCAGCTCGTCGGGGAGCTCGCCGAATAACTCACCAAGTAGCTCACCTGAGAGCTCACCAAGGAGCTTGGCAAACAGCTCACCCAAACGCTCGTCAAGCAACTCGGCTTCAGCTCACTCGGGAGCTCGTTGAGCAACTCGCCTGGGAGCTCGCCTTACCAACTCCCCTGGGACGTCACCTTGCCAACTCACCTTGAGCTCGCAGAGGAGCTCACCTTGCCAACTCACCTTGAGCTCGCTGAGGAGCTCACCTCGGAGTTCATCGTCCAGCCTTACTCCGGGAGCTCGCAGCGTAGATCGCTCAGGAGCTCACTGAGCAGCTCTCTCATGAGCTCACCCTGCAGCCTCCTTGCCCAAGCAGCTCACCCGGTGGAGTCGTCGCTGGTAGCTCGCCTCGGAGCTCGCCTGATAGCTCGCCTTGCCAACTCGCCCCTAGCTCGTTGGGTAACTCGCCTTGCCAACTCGTCTGGCAGCTCCCCTGTAAGATTTCCGAAAAGCTCACCCTATAGTAGCTTGCCACGGACCTTGCCTTGGTGCTCACCAAACAGCTCGCTAAATAGCTTACCTGGGATCTCACCGAGTAGCTCGCATGGGAGCTCACAGGTTCAGCTTCGCACGGAGCTTGCATGAGCAGCTCACCTAAGAGCTCACTGAGTAGCTCACTAAATAGCTCCCATGAGAGCTCACCGAGTAATTCACCAAGGAGGTCGCCAAGCAGCTCGACTTGAGCTTGCCCGAAAACTCACCTGGGAGCTTGCCGACATCTCGCTTTGCCATCTCACCAACCAGCTCGCCCAGGAGCTCGTCAAGCAGCTCGCTTAAAAACTCGCATGGGAGCTTGCCTTTCCAGCTCACCTTGCCAACTCGCCTTGAGCTCGCCTGGTAGCTCACCTCGGAGTTTGTCGAGCATCTCACCAAGTAGCTCACCTAGGAGCTCACCGAGCAGCTCGCCGAGTAGGCTAACTTGAGCTCGCGAGCAACTTGCTCAGAACATCTCGCAGGGGAGCTCGCCAAGTAGCTCACTTGGGAGCTCGCCGAACAGCTCACCAAGTAGCTTGCCTGGGAGCTCACCGATCAGCTCGACTCGAGCTCGCCCAGGAGCTCGTCAGGTAACTCACCTAGGAGCTCACCTGACAGCTTGCCTTGCCAACTCTCCTTGAGCTCGTATGGTAGCTCGCATGTAAGCTCACCTAAGAGATTACCGACAAGCTCGCCTCGAGTTCGTTGAGCTGCTTGACCAAGAGAAGCTTGTCGGGAGCTCGCCGAATAGCTCGCTTGGGAGGTCACCAAGCAGCTCACATTTGAGCTCGCCAGATCTCACGGGCAGCTCCACTGAGATATTTTGGGAGCTCGCCAAGCAGCTCAACTTAAGCTCACATGGGATCTCATCGAGCACTCGCATGGAAACTCACCTTGAGCTTACTAAGGAGCTCACCTTGCCAACTCACCTTCACTTGTTTGTTAGCTCGCCCGTAAGCTCACCTCGGAGTTCGTCGAGCGGCTCACCTAGCAGCTCGTCATGTAGCTTGCAATGCAGCTCACTCAGAGCTCACCGAGTAACTCGCCTGGGCTCAACTTGCCAACTCATCCGGCAGCTTTCTGTAAGAATGCTAACAAGCTCACCCTATAACAAATGCCTACCACAGAGCTTGCCTTGGTGCTCACCATACATCTCGCCAAACAGATTGCTGGGATCTCGGTCGAAGCTCGCCAAATAGCTCGCTTGGGAGGTCACCGAGCAGCTCACCTTTGAGCTCACCTGGGAGCTCGCGAAGTAGCTCCGCTGGTAGCTCTTTTGGGAGCTTGCCTAGCAGCTCGACTTGAGCTCACATGGGAGCTCATCGAGCAGCTCGCATGGAAACTCACCTGCGAGCTCGCCTTGCCAACTCGCCTTGAGCTCGCTAAGGAGCTCACCTTACCAACTTACGTTGAGCTCATTTGGTAGCTCGCCTGTAAGCTCACCTCGGAGTTCGTCGAGCAGCTCGCCTAACACTTGCCACGAAGTTCGCAACGCATCTCACTCGAGAGCTCTTCGAGCAACTCACCCGACAGCCTCGCCTTGCCAACTTATCTGGCAGCTCACCTGTAAGATTGCTGACAAGCTCACCCTATAAAGAACTTGCTGCGGAGCTTGCCTTGGTGCTCGTTATGCACACTTGCCAAAGAGCTTACTCCGGGATCTCACCAAGTAGCTCGCAAGGAGCTCACGGTCCACCTCACGCGGAGCTTGCAGAGCAGCTCGGCCTCTACCGAGAGATCACCGAGCATCTCACCTAGGAGCTCGCATGGATCTCGCCAAGCAGCTTGTTAAGGAGCTCACCGAGTAGCTCGACTTGACCTTGCCCAAAACTCACCTAGGAGCTCGCCGAACAGCTCGCTTGGGAGCTCACCGAGCAGCTCAACTTGAGCTCGCCTAGAGCTCGCAAGCCAGCCTCTCCCGAAAACTCGCATGGGAGATCACCTATCTGTTGGCCTTTCTAGCTCACCTCGCAAGCTCACCTTGAGCTCGTCAGTAGCTCACCTCAAAGTTCGTTGAGCACTCACCAAGTATCTCACCTAGGAGCTCACCGAGCAGCTCTCCTAGTAGGCTAACTTGATCTCGCGAGCAGCCTCACCGAGTAACATCTTACCCGGGAGCTCGCCGATCACCTCGACTTCACTCACCCGGAGCTCGTCGGTAACTCACCTAGAGCTCGCCTTGCCAACTTGCCTCGTAGCTCGCTTGGTAGCTCGTCCGTAAGCTCACCTCGGGGTTCATCAAGCAGTCGCCACGTAGCTCGCAACGTAACTCACTCGGGAGCTCGTCGAGCAACTCACCCGGGAGCTCGCCAATACCTCGCCTTGCCAACTCGTCTCGTAGCTCACCCGTAAGATTGCCGACAAGCACACACTATAGAACTTGCCGCGGAGATTACCTTGGTTCAAGAAATACACTCACCAAATAGCTTGCCCGGTATCTCACCGAGCACTCACATGGGAGCTCGCGGTCCATCTCACACGGGAGCTCGCAGAGTAGATCGGCTGAGAGCTCGATGAGTAGCTCACCAAAAGGCTCCCAAGGGAGCTCACTTAAGCGACACACCGGGAGCTCACCGAGCAGGTCACCTAGGAGCTCGGCAAGTAGCTCAACAAGGAGCTCGCCGAGCAGCTCGACTTGAGCTTGCCTGAAAACTCACCTGGGAGCTTGCTGACAGCTCGCCTTGCCATCTCACCGAGTAGCTCGACTTGAGCTCGCCCAGGAGCTCGTCAAAAAACTCTCCTAAAAACTCGAATGGGAGCTCGCCTATTAGCTCAACTTGCAAACTCACCTTGAGCTCGCTCTAGTAGCTCACCTCGGAGTTCATCGAGCAGCTCGCCAAGTACTCGCCGGTAGCTCACCGAGAAGCTCGGCCGAGTAGGCTAACTTGAGCTCACAAGCGGCTCACCAAGTAACTTCTCACTAGGGAGCTTGCCAAGTAGCTCACTTGGGAGCTCGCCGAACAGCTCATGAGGTAGCTTGCCTGGGAGCTCACCGATCAGCCTCGACTCACCTTGAGCTCTCTAAGGAGCTCACCTTCCTAACTCGCCTTGAGCTCGTTTGGTAGCTCACCTCGGAGTTCGTCGAGCAACTCGCCTAAAGCAACTCACCATGTAGCTCGCAACGTACCTCACGTGGGAGCTTGCCTGACAGCTCGCCTTGCCAACTCATCTGGCAGCTCACCTGTAAGATTGCTGACAAGCTCACCCTATAGCAGCTTGCCGCGGAGCTTACCTTGGTGCTCGCCATAGCTCGCCAAACAGCTTGCCTGGGATCTCACCGAGCAGCTCGCATGCGAGCTCACATTTCATCTCGCATGGGAGCTCACACGGAGCTCGCAATGGACCTCGCAGAGTAGCTCGGCTTAGAGCTCGCTAAGTAGCTTGCCAAACAGCTCCCATGGGAGCTCACCAAGCAGCTCGCCTAGGAGCTCACCGAGTAGCTCACCTAGGAGCTCGGCATGGAGCTCGGCAAGCAACTCGCTAAGGAGATCGCCGAGCAAAGACGACTTGAACTTGCCTAGAAACTCATATGGGAGCTTGCGACAACTCACCTTGCTACCACTCAGCGGCGAAACACTGACTTGAGCTCACCTAGAGCTCGTCAAGCAGCTCACCCGAAAACTCGCATGGGAGCTCGCCTTTCCACTCACCTTACCAACTCACCTCGGAGTTTGTCGAGTAGCTCGCTTTGGAGTTCGTCGAATAGCTCGCCAAGTAGCTCACCCGAGAGCTCACCAAGTAGCTCACCGAGTAGGCTAACTAGAGCTCGCGTGCAGCTCGCAGAGTAACATCTCACCGTGGAGCTCGCCAAGTAGCTCACTTGGGAGCTCACCGAACAGCTCGCCAAGTAGCTTGCCTGGGAGCTCACCGATCAGCTCGACTCGAGCTCGCCCGGGAGCTCGTCGGGAAACTCGCCTAGGAGCTCACCCGACACCACCTTGCTAACTCACATTGAGCTCATCCGGTAGCTCAAATGTAAGCTCACCGAGAGATTACCGACAAGCTTGCCTCGAGTTCATCGAGCCGCTCGACCTAGAACAAAATGCTTGTCGGGAGCTCACCGAATAGCTCGCTTAGGAGGGCACCGAGCACCTCACCTTTGAGCTCGCCTCGGGAGCTCGCGAAGTACCTTCACTTGGAGCTCTTTTAGGAGCTCGTCGTACTCACCAAGTAGCTCACATGAGAGCTCGCCAAGCAGCTCGACTTGAGTTCGAGACGGAGCTCATTGAGCACTCACCGAATAGCTCGCTTGGGAGGGCACCGAGCACCTCACCTTTGAGCTCGCCTGGGAGCTCGCGAAGTACCTTCACTTGGAGCTCTTTTAGGAGCTCGTCGTACTCACCAAGTAGCTCACATGAGAGCTCACCAAGCAGCTCGACTTGAGTTCGGACGGAGCTCATTGAGCACTCACCCAGAAACTCGCCAAAGAGCTCACCTTGCCAACTCGCCTTGAGCTCGCCAAGGAGCTCACCTTGCCAACTTGCCTTGAGCTCATTTGGTAGCTCGCCTGTAATCTCACCTCGGAGCTTGCCAAGCGGCTCACACAGGGAGCTCGTCTTACGCTCACCTTGCCAACTCGTCTGGTAGCTCACCTGTAAGATATTTGATAAGCTCACCCTATAGTAGCTTACTGCGGAGCTTGCCTTAGTGCTTTCCGCACGCCTTGCCAAACAAATTTGCACGGATCTCATCGAGCACTCGCATGGGAGCTCAGTAATTCACTCACGCGGAGCTCATGAGCAGCTTCTACTACGAGAGCTTGTTGAGTAGCTCGCCAAACATCTCCCATGGGAGCTCACCGAGTAGCTCGACTTGAGCTTACCCGAAAACTCACCTGGGAGCTTGCCGATAGCTCGCCTTTCTAGCTCACCGAGTAACTCGACTTGAGCTCGCCCATGAGATCGCAAGCGCTCACTCAAAACTCGCATGGGAGCTCGCTGTCACTCATCGAACAACCCGCTTTCCAACTCATCTGGCAGCTCGCCTCGAAGATTGCTGACAAGCTCGCCATAGAGCAACTTGCCGGGGAGCTCGCCAAACAACTTTCGGGTCAAAGCATACAAGTGTGTCCCACTTTGTGGCCATAAATATTTTGAAATCGACTAGTAAACAAATAATTAAAAAATACTATAAAAATTTAAAAAATTAGGTGAATTCTGGATGCCCTGCACCTTGGTATTTATATCCTCTTAAAAATGCATGTTTGGTCATTTTATATGTGTTTGGTCATGTTTTGGTTGTCATACATAGTTTCTGAAAGTACAAAAACTACAAAAAGTGGGACACAGCTTATATGCTTTAACCCTTTCCCGAGTGTTCATGCGGAGTAGCTCACCCAGAGCTCACAGAGCACTCGTATGGGAGCTCACAGAGCAACTCGTATGGGAGCTCACAGAGCAGCTTTGGGTTGGGAGTTCACCTGGGAGCTCGCAGGGAACCTCGATTGGTAGCTCTTCTGCGAGCTCGCGGAGTAGCTCGACTTGAGCGCGCCTGTGAGCTCGTCGGAGCTCGCCAAACAACCCGCCAAGTAGCTCGCTTGGGAGCTCACCGAGCAGCTTCGCCAAGCAGCCTACAAGGGAGCTCACCGAGCAGCTCACCTGGGAGCACAGATAACAGCTCACCCAGGAGCACGCCGAGCAGCTCAACTTCAGCTCACCCGAGATCTCGTCGAGTAGGTTGATTGACACCTTGCCTTTCCAACTCACCTTGAGCTCATCTGGTACCTCGCATGTAAGACCACCTTAGAGATTACCGACAAGCTCGCCTTGGAGTTCGTCGAGCTACTCGACCTAGAGCAGCTTGTCGGGGAGCTCACTGAACATCTCATTTCGCAAGTCACCGAGCAGCTCGCCTAGGAGCTGCCCAAGTAGCTCGACTTAAGCTCGCCCGGGAGCTCATCGAACAGCTCCCCAAGTAGCTCGCCTTGAGCTCGTTGAGGAGCTCACCTTGCCAACTCGCCTTGAGCTCGTTTGTAAGCTCACCTCGGAGTTCGTCGAGTAGCTCGCCTAGCAGCTCGCGTGACACTCGCCGAGTAGCTCGCCGAGCAACTCGCCTGGGAGCTCGCCTAACAGATCACCTTACCAACTCGTATGGCAGCTCACATGTAAGCTCACCTAAAAGATTGCTGACAATCTCGCCCTAGAGCACTTGCCGAGGAGGTCGGCCGAGCATCTCACCTCGGAGCTCACGGAGCAGCTCGCATGGGAGCTCGGGAGCAGCTCACCCGGGAGCTCACCGAGCAGCTCACCTAAGAGCTCACCGAGCAGCTCGGTTGGGAGCTCACCTGGGAGGTCACGGAGCAGCTCGACTTGAGCTCGCTTGTGAGCTCATCGAGTAGCCCGTCGGGAGCTCACCGAACAACTCGCCAAGTAGCTCACTTGGGAGCACGCCGAGCCAGCTCGCTTGGGATCTCACCGAGCGATCACCTTCGAGTTCACCAAGTAGCCTGTAAGGGAGCTCGGCAAATAGCTCACCTAGGAGCACGTCAAGCAACTTGACTTCAGCCTAGCCACGATCTCACCTTGAGCTCTTCTCGGTAGCTCGCCTCGAAGTTCATCGAGTAGCTTGCCTAGAAGCTCGCGTAACAACTCACCCTAAGCTCCCACTCAACTCTCTCGAAGCTTGCCCGGTAACTCACCCGGGAGATCACGTGATGCCTTGCCTTGCCAACTCATCCTGCAACTCGCCTCTAGAGCAGCTTAGCAGGGAACTCGCCTTGGTTCTCGCCGAACAACTTACCTACGAGCTCACGGAGTAGCTCACCCGGGAGCTCACAGAGTACCCGAGTTGGGAGCTCACCCGGGAGCTCGCGGAGTAGTTTGGTTGGGAGTTCGCAGAGCAGCTCAACTTGACCGCGCTTGTGAGCTCGTCAGGAGCTCGCCAAAAACTCACTAAGTAGCTAGATTGGGACCTCGCCGACCAACTCACCTTCGAGCTCGACAAGCAAAGGCATGCAAGGGAGCTTGGCTAATAGCTCACCCGAGAGCTACTTAGTGAGTTGTTCGACTTCACTCACCCGGGAGCTTGCCGAGCAACTCACATGGGAGCTCACCCGACAACTTGCCTTTCCAACTCGCCTTGAGGTCGCTGAGGAGCTCACCTTGCCAACTCGCCTTAAGCTCCCCCGTGTAGCTCGCCTTAGAGTTCATTGAGTAACTTTCCTAGATCTCACATAACAGCTCATCAATGAGCATGTGCTTAAGGACTAAATCGGTTGAGTGGGTGTTGGCGCATGACCCGAGGAGACTTAATGTCATCCAAATTGTGAACATGGGTAGGTGAGTCAAGAACATTGGACATAGCAAGCTCGTCGTAGAGCTCATTGTCGAGTCTCTGCGAGTTTAAAAATAATGAATGTTATTTTCATTTGATTCCTTATCCACCGTGTGGCAACTCTTTTTACTTATAAATACTATGGGTAGATGTTACTCGTCGGATGATTTATTTTATACGTAATGTTGCCGAAGTTGGTCGCTGAGCCGTATGGCTATCTTTGTGACGAGCAATCGCCGTGTCGACTTACATTAAAATTCAACGCTTTCAATACAACGTTGTGCAAAATCTTGCGAGGTGAGAGGTTGAAAACGTGAAAATATTGGTTCGGTTGGGGCATTGTTGAGTGCGCCGTGGCTCAGCTCTTGCATTCCAAAATCGGGGAACATTGGACATAGGTAGCTCGTCAAAGAGCCGGCCGTCGAGTTTTCATGCGAGTTAAAAAAATGAATGTTTTTCTCGTTCAATTCCTTATCCATCGTGTGAGAGCCCTTTTTACTTATAACTACTATGGCTAGAGGTTGTTCGTCAGATGATTTTGCTTGTACCCAATGTTGGCGAGTCGGTCAGTGAGCCGTATGGCTATCTTTGCGGCGAGCAACATTAAAATTCAATGTTGTGCAAAATCTTGCGAGGTGAGATGTGGGAAATGTGAAAATATCGGTTCGGTTGGGGCTTTGCTGAGCGCGCCATGGCTCAACTCTTGCATTCCAAAATTGCGAACATTGAACATAGCGAGCTCGTCACAGAGCTAGTCGTCGAGTCAGCTCTGCGAGCTAAAAAAAATGAATGTTTTTTTCATTCGTTTCCTTATCCATCATGTGAGAGCCCTTTTTACTTATAACTACTATAAGGGGGGCGCGTCTCTATGCTCATAGAGCGACTGCCTCCCCTAGGATGGGCAAACCCCATCCGCGCAGGCTAGTGCACGAGGTGCTATCTATGGAGCCAGAGGGACTCCCGGCCGAGGCAAACGGTTGGCCAAGCATGGGTTGGGGTTGACAACCTCACATGCATGCGTCAACAAAAGATCTGGGTGAGTTGGGAAAGTTAAGTGTGTAGGCAGAAAATGGGTGACCTCCTAAATGTTCCGGTGGCACACCAATGCAACTCTTGAGGGCTATGGAGCAAGTAAGAGTTGTGCATGGGGATTTGAAAGGACCATGCTTTGAGCCCAAGGATGTCTTAGAATCAAGGTTTAGCCAAGGTGGGTTGGTGAGCAAAGTTGGTTACACTTAGGAAAAATGCAGGGTGTCTTGGAGTGAAGAACATACCCAATGTATGAGGAGCGAGTCAGCGCAACTCATGTGGGTGATGTAGAGATAGAGTGGGAGTTGGTTTGAAGCATGAAGACCTTGTATGATAGAGGCCTTGCATTGAGAGTGCAGCACACGCCTAAAGAGCTAGATGAGCATGGTAGACAATAAGACCAACAGGGGGAACTCACAACCCCACCAAGTGGAGTGTGGAACACTTGGTGCACTGGACATTCAGAGGATGGGGTGTTCAGCAGACCTTGGAGATATACTCTACCCTTACGGAGTATGTCCATGCAGAGATGTGCATCATGGATCAGCAGTGGGACTCCAGTGTTAAGTGACAGTGGACTTGGGGAGACCTTTGAGGTGGTAACGTCCTTAGAAGCGCAGTTCATGTGGGAAACAACAAGAGGCGTGATGCAGCGAAAGCATGGATGCAGAGGGGTGTAGAAGTAGTGGGTGAGACTCATAGTGGACAGAGGATGGTTCACTCGGTGATGCGCGACATGGTTCGGGCCGAGTCAAGGACATCATGGATATGGTCATGCAGTGTGGTGAGTCGACAACTAAGGTAGAGGACTTGAGAAGTCAATGCGGTCCGACGCAGACGAGTGTCCTGGAAGAGTAGGCACGCTTATGTCGGGGCCATGGCATCGAGGTGAGATCGAGGTTGGATTGAGGCGAGGAAGAATAGTACCTCACCCGCATGTGATGTGGTCTACAAAGATGGCGAGCTAGCAGTGCTCCCCGCAGGGATCCTTGGTGTTGTGGACTTGGGTGACAGATCAGTCAGCAGGTCGGGGTGAGTAGAGGCTCACACCCGGGAAGGACTCAGAGGAGGACTTCCCCCGTCGGTGCACGCGTAGGTGACCGGCGCGGCAACTCAGGCAGACTCATGGATGGATGACAGATAGGGGCATGTGATGTTCCTCAGTGGCCTTGTGCAGAACAGTGGGATGTTCGACAGTGAGCCGGCCACGGCGCATAGAGTCGGGTCGTGATGAGTCAAGAGGCATGAGTTGTGCATTCCTTCAGTGAACTAAGAAGTCATATTAAGAGCTCCTGGTTGTATGGGTAGTCAGTGTGCTATTCGGCGAGTGGTCTTCTGGAGCAGCAGATGGGAAGTCATGAAGGGTGTTGGAAGGGTTCACTTGTGCATAGTTGGAGATGTAGTTGGGAATGGGTGGTGGATGAAGATGGAGAAAGGCGTAGTCTGGGACTACTGGAGTAGCTTGATCCTCTAAGGCGAGTGAAAAAAGTAGTGTCTCAGTGCCGCACGTTGGCTAGTGAAATCCGCTGCATAGCTAGCCCCGTGACAGCTGGTATCATAGATTTTGGATGTGTAATGCTCTCTTTAATACTCAGCGTGACAACTGATATTGAAGCATTTGAAGTGATGCTCTCTCTGGTATGTAGAGCGCAATGAGCATCGGTGCTGGAGTTGGGAACAGAGTGTAAACCAGCGTGAGTAGTTGGCGAAAGAGCTCTCAACTTTAGGCGTGTGGGATGTTGATTGAAGAACAGGGTGGCAGACTAGGGAGCCAACGCAATCAACATCGTTGGTGATCAGATGGGTGGGACACCAACGCGGTTGGGTGGAGCAGAAGTAGACTTGTGTGTGCTTGTGAAGCAGCGTCATATTGAAATGCCCAATGTAATGTGTGGTTGAGCAGAGTCATGCATGTTTGCGGGAGTTGGTTGTTGTACGAATTGGATCAGGAGTTGAGTCTTGTGAAGATTGGAAATCAACGGTGTTGGCGATCAGAAGGTGGGACACCATCACAACCGGATCAAGAGGAGCAAAGTGTTGTTCTAGGTAAGAAGCGGCATCGGGTGCGTGCTCGAGGCGCTATGCATCGAGTGATGCAGCAGAGTATCGTGGCTAAGTTGAGCCTTATTGATGTCACATGGGTATGAATTAAGCTGAAACTTCCTCGTGTAGACCGAGGGTTGATGAGGAAGGAGTCATGTAGTTTGCAACAGTGGTCGGCATGGCGTTCGGAGATAAGGGTATTATAGACCCGTGTAGGTGTCAAGATTGGGTGCTTGTGCAATGCAAGTAAGCCAAAGTGCAGTGTCTAGAGACTTTGTGGGAGAAGAAGGCCGTGTTGAACAGATCTCGATGCAGAGAGGAGGCAACAAGAATGCATACAATGTGGGTGGGTAAAGTCACCGAGGTGGGAAGTTCATATGGAGGCCGGTGAAGAACTTACTCCTAGCAGCTTTGGGTTAAGGGATAACACTTGGTAGAGTTCAGGTGCAGAGGTAGAGTAACTCAAAAACTCGGTAGGTGCACAAGCACTGAGTAGAGCGACGACTCCCTAGAAGTTGTTGACAGAACTTGTACATTGTAGATGGCTGAAAGACGCTCTTTTTGATGTGATATCATGTTGATACTCAAACCATGAAGCGGGAGTTGGTTGTTCTATGAATTGGATCGAGTTGAGTCTTGTGAAGATTGGCAATCAACGGTGTTGGCGATCGGAAGGTGGGACACCAACACAACTGGATCAAGTGGAGCAGATTATGTTCCGATAAGAAGCAGAGACTGCACGGGCAGAGGGCGTGTCGGTCGATCGAGTGATCCAGCAGAGTATCAGGGTTAAGTTGAGCCTTATTGATGTCACAGGGGGAATGAATGAAGCCAGTGAACTTTCTCAGTTGTAGACCAGTGGGTTGATGAGGAAGGAGTCATGTAATTGCGAAAGTGGTCGGCATGGTGTTTGGTGATAAGGGTATTTTAGGCCCGTACAAGTGTCAAGAGTTAGCACTTTTTCAATGCAAGTAAGCCAGTGTAGGTTGCTAGAGGATTTGTGGGATAAGAAGGCCAATGTTGAACAAAACTCAGTTGTAGAGGAGGTGACAGAGATGCATACAGTGTGGGCTGGGTAAAGTCATTGAGGTGGGAAGTTCATGTGGAGGATGGTGTAGAACTTACTCCTAGCAGTTTTGGGTGAAGGGATAACACTTGGTAGAGTTTAGGTGCAGAGGCAGAGTAACTCGAAAACTCGGTAGGTGTGCAAGCACAGAGTAGCGATGACTCCCCCGTGGTTGTTGTGAAATTGTACATTGTGAACGGCTGAAATGCGGTGTATGTGTGTGATATCATGTTGATACTCGAGCCATGAAGTGGAAAAAGTGGCTCTCCCTTGGCAAAATCGGTGTGGAGATTTTGCGAAACCTCGAATTTTAGGTTGGCAATAGTGGCATGGGCTACGCTTTCGGAGTAAAGCAAGCGTTAAGTTTTTTGGAAGTGCTGGTTGGTTGAAAGCGGTGGTGAGTAGATCAGTCAGGTTGCAGTGAAATGAGGTATTCTTGGTGAAGAGTTTGCCGAAAAACCAGCATCGAGACACAGTGGTGGTATGGCATTAGTAGAAGTGCTTAACAAGGGTAGCATGTGGTGAAGTAGGCCCCTAGATCAGTGGAGAATTTCATGTTGTGTGTGGAAGTATGGTGTGACCAGCCCAAAGGCAAGGTGAAACCTTGCAGTGGTTCGTCAATCAGCATGGAGGTTGGCGGTTCTCCAGTTATGCAGTGAATGTTGTGCAAGAAGGGCTCAGAGCTTGGCAGGGTAGCTTGTACATCATGCAGAATTCCTAAGAGGTTGTAGGAATTGCAGAAGGGGTATCCCATCAGGCATTGTGTTGGATGTTTGGTGAAGTGTAGTTTCAGTGGAAGGGAGCTACAATGACAGAAGTGTTGAGATCTACCACTTTTTGTCCCGAGCACAGGGAGTTAGCACAACGAGATGTTGAAGAGACTGAGTTGTGTTATGTCAGCGTGACCGAAGTGTTCCGTGTGTATTTGCATGTGAGTAGTGCATTTACATTTTGTCCAAGTGTTGCGAACACTTGCATCCTTTGTGCAGGCTTGTGAAGTCTAGCATCGGTGCCGTGGGCGTCACCACTTTAAGTGGGGGAGAATATAAGGGGGGCGCGTCTCCATGCTCATAGAGCGACCGCCTCCCCCAGGATGGGCAGACCCCATGCGCGCAGGGTAATGCACGAGGCACTATCCAGGAGCCAGAGGGACACCCGGCCAAGGAAAACAGTTGGCCAAGCATGGGTTGGGGTTGAAGACCTCACATGCATGCGCCTACAAAATATCTGGGCGAGTTGGGTTAGTTAAGCGCGTAGGCAGACAATGGGTGACCTCCCGGGAAGTTCCCGATGGCGCACCAATGCAACTCTTGAGGGCTATGGAGTGAGTAAGAGTTGTGCATGGAGGATTTGAAAGGACAATTCTTTGACCCCAAGGATGTCTCAGAATCAAGGTTTAGCTGAGGCGGGTTGGTGAGCAAATTTGCTTACACTTAGGAACACTGCAATGTGTCTTGGAGTGAAGAACATACCCAATGTACGCGGAGCGAGTTGGGAAACTCATGTGGGCAATGTAGAGGCAAAGCGGGATTTGGTTTGAAGCATGAAGACCTTGTATGATAAAGGCCTTGCATTGAGAGTGCAGCGCATGCCTAAAGAGCCAGATGAGCATGGCAGACAATAAGACCAACAGCGGGAACTCACAACCCCACCAAGTGGAGCGTGGAACACTTGGTGCACTGGACATTCAAAGGATGGGGTGTTCAGCAGACCTTGGAGATATACTATACCCTTACAGAGTATTTCCATGCAGAGATGTGCATCGTGGATTAGTAGTGGGACTCCGGTGTTAAGTGACAGTGGACTTGGGGAGAAATTTGAGGTGGTAACATCCTTAGAAGCAGAGTTCATGTGGGAAATAGCCAAGAGGTGTGATGGAGTGAGACTGGGATCTGGAGGTCGAAACAGAGGAGAAGTAACTTAGACATGAGCGAGCCAAGTGTGGCGAGCTCCTCAACCTTACAGAGGTTAAAACAGTGCAAATGAGTTGAGTGCTCACGTAGATGTATCGGAGGCGCAACGGAAGTGTGGATGCGGAGTGGGTGCCAAGAAGTGGCCGAGACTCATAGTGGATGAGGATGGTTCACTCGGTGATGCGCGACATGGTGGACTCGAGTCAAGGACATCATGGATACGGTTACAGTGTGGTAAGCTGACAACTAAGGCAGAAGACTTGAGAAGTCAATGCGGTCTTGATGCAGACCGGTGTCTCGAAGAGTAGGCACGCCGATGTCAGTGGCCATGGCATCGGGGCGAGATCAGAGGATGGATCGAGCCGAGGGAAGAAGAGTACCTCACCCGCATGTGATGCGGTCTACCAGGATGGCGAGCTAGTAGTGCTCCCCGCAGGGATCCTTGGTGTTGTGGACTTGGGTGACAGAGGTCAGCAAGTCGGGGTGAGTAGAGGCTCACACCCGGGAAGGACTCAGAGGAGGACTTCCCCCGTCGGTGCACGCGTAGGTGACCGGCGCGGCAACTCAGGCAGACTCATGGATGGATGACAGATAGGTGCATGTGATGCTCCTCAGTGGCCTTGTGTAGAAAAAGGATGTTTGACAGTGAGCCGCCCAAATGCATTGAAATGGGTCATGATGAGTCAAGAGGCATGAGTTGTGCATTCCCTCAGTGAACTAAGAAGGCATATAAAGAGCTCCCAAAGTGGTTGTATGGGTAGTCAATGTGTATTCGGTGAGTGGTCTTCTGGAGTAGTTGTATGGTCAACTGTGAAGGGTGTTGGAAGGGTTCACTTGTGCATAGTTAGAGATGCAGCCATGCGAATGGGTGGTGGACGAAGAGATGGAGAAAGGCGTAGTCTGGGACTACTGAAGTAGCTTGATCCTCCAAGGCGAGCGAAAAAATTAGTGTCTTAGTGCCGCACGTTGGCTAGTGAAATCCCCTTAGTAACTAGCCCCGTGATAACTACTATAGGTAGAGGTTGTTCGTTAGATGATTTTTACTTTTACCCAATGTTGGCGAGTCGATCGGTGAGTCGTATGGCTATCTTTCTCGCGAGAAATCGCTGTATCAAGCTACATTAAAATTTAAATTTTTAAATATAACGTTGTGCAAAATCTTGTGAGGTGACATGTTGGAAACATGAAAATATCGGTTCGGTTGGGGCTTTCATGAGTGCGCCATGGTTCGGCTCTTGCATTCCAAAATCAGGAACATTGGACATAGCGAGCTCATCACGAGCTCACTGTCGAGCTGCCCTGCGACCTAAAAAAATGAATGTTTTTCTCGTTCGATTCCTTCTCTGTCATGTGAGAGCCCTTTTTACTTATAACTACTATGGGTAGAGGTTTTTTGTCAAATGATTTTGCTTGTACCCAATCTTGGCAAGTCGGTGAGTGAGCCGTATGGCTATATTTGTGGTGAGCTACGTTAAAATTCAACATTGTGAATATAACGTTGTGTAAAATCTTGCAAGGTGAGATATTGGAAACATGAAAATATCAAGCGCGGTTGGGGCTTTGCTAAGCATGCCATGGCTCACCTCTTCCTTTCCAAAATCACGAACATTGGACATAGTGAGCTTGTTGCAGAGCTCACCGTCGAGCTGCTCATGCGAGGTAAAAAAATGAATGTTTTTTTGGTTCGATTCCTTATCCATTGCGTGAGCCCTTTTTACTTATAACTACTATGGATATCTTTGCAATGAGCTACATTAAAATTCAACGCTTTGAATATAACGTTGTGAAAAATCTTGCGAGGTGAGATGTTGGAAACATGGAAATATCGGTTTGTTTGGGGGTTTGTTAAGCGCCCATGGATCAGCTTCTTGCATTCCAAAATCGGGAACATTGGACATAGCGAGCTCGTCCGCAGAGCTCGCCATCGAGTTACCCTCAGAGCTAAAAAAAATGATTGTTTTTCTCGTTCGATTCCTTATTTGTTGTGTGAGAGCCCTTTTTACTTATAACTACTATGGGTAGAGGTTGTTTGTCGGATGATTTTGCTTGTACCCAATGTTGGCGAGTTGGTCGGTGAGCCGTATGGCTATATTTGTGGCGAGCTACGTTAAAATTCAACGCTATGCGCAAAATCTTGCAAGGTGAGATGTGGAAACGTGAAAATATCGGTCCGGTTGGGGCTTTGCTTGAGTGCGCAATGGCTCAACTCTTGCATTCCAAAATCGAGAACATTGACATAGCCAACTCGCCGCAGCACCTCACCGTCAAGTTGCCCTCGAGCTAAAAAAATGAATGTTTTTCTCATTCGATTCCTTATCCGTCATCCGAAAGCCCTTTTTACTTATAACTACTATGGGTAGAGGTTGTTCATCGAATGATTTTACCTGCACTCCAATGTCAGGCAAGTCGCTCGGTGAGCCGTATGGCTATATTTGAGGCGAGCTATGTTAAAATTCAACATTGTGAAAAATCTTGCGAGGTGAGATGTTGGAAACGTGAAAATATCGGTCTGGTTGGGGCTTTGCTGAGCGCGCCATGGCTCAGCTCTTGCATTCCAAAATCGGGAACATTGGACATAGCGAGCTCGTCGCAGAGCTCGCCGTCGAGTTGCCCTCAGAGCTAAAAAAAAATTAATGTTTTTCTCGTTTGATTCCTTATCACCGTGGAGAGCCCTTTTTACTTATAACTACTCTGGGTAGAGTTTGTTTGTCGATGATTTTGCTTGTACCCAATGTCATGAGTCGGTCGGTGAGCCATATGGCTATATTTGCGGCGAGCTACGTTAAAATTCAACATTTTGAATACGATGTTGTGCAAAATCTTGCGAGGTGAGATGTTGGAAATGCGAAAATATCGGTTCGGCTGGGGCTTTGCTGAGCGCGCCATCGCTCAGCTCTTGCATTCCAAAACTACGAAACATTGGACATAACTTGCTCGCCGCAGAGCTCGACATTGAGTCGCTCTGCGAGCTAAAAAAATGAATGTTTTTTTCGTTCGATTCCTTATCCGTCATGTGAGAGCACTTTTACTTATAACTACTATGGGTAGAGGTTGTTCGTCGGATGATTTTGCTTGTACTCAATGCTTGCATGAGTTGGTCGGTGAGTCGTATGGCTATATTTGTGGCAAGCTACGTTAAAATTCAACGATGTCCAAAATCTTGCAAGGTGAGATGTGGAAACATGAAAATATCGGTCCTGTTTGGGGCTTTGGCTGAGTGCGCCATGGCTCAAATTGCATTTTAAAATCGGGAACATTGGACGTAGCGACCTCGTCGCAGACCTCACCGTCAAGTTGCCCTCAGAGCTAAAAAAAATGAATGTTTTTCTCATTTGATTCCTTATCCGTCGTGTGAGAGCCATTTTTACTTAAAACTATTATGGGTAGAGGTTGTTCATCGGCTGATTTTACTTGTTCCCAATCTTTGGTGAGTCGCTCCGTGAGCCGTACGCCTATATTTGAGGCGAGCTACGTTAAAATTCAACGTTGTGAAAAATCTTGCGACGTGAGATGTTGGAAACGTGAAAATATCGGTTCGGTTTGGGCTTTGCTGAGCACGCCATGGCTCAACTCTTGCATTCCAAAATCGGGAACATTGGACATAGCGAGCTCGTCGCAGACCTCACCGTCAAGTTACCCTCAGAGCTAAAAAAATGAATGTTTTCTCTGCTCGATTCCTTATCCATCGTGTAAGAGCCCTTTTTACTTATAACTACTCTAGGTAGAGTTTGTTTGTCGGATGATTTTCCTTGAACCCAATGATGGTGAGTCACTTCGGTGAGCCGTATGGCTATATTTGCGGCGAACTACGTTAAAATTCAACATTGTGAATACAATGTTGTGTAAAATCTTACGAGGTGAGATGTTGGAAATGTGAAAATATCGGTTCGGTTGGGGCTTTCTTGAGTGCACCATGGCTCAACTCTTGCATTCCAAAAATCGCGAACATTGGACATAACGAGCTCGTCCCGCAGCTCGCCATCGAGCTTCTCTGCGAGCTAAAAAAATGAATGTTTTTTCGTCGATTCCTTATCCATCGTGTGAGAGCCATTTTTACTTATAACCAATATTAGTATAGGTTGTTTGTCGATGATTTTGCTTGTACTAATGCTTTGGCAGTTGGTCGGTGAGCCGTATGGCTATATTTCTCGCGAACTACGTTAAAATTCAACGTTGTGTAAAATCTTGCAAGGTGAGATGTGGAAACGTGAAAATATCGGTCTGGTTGGGGCTTTCTTGAGTGCGCCATGGCTCAACTCTTGCATTCCAAAATCGGGAACATTGGACATAGCGAGCTCGTTGCAGACCTCACCGTCAAGTTACCCTTAGAGCTAAAAAAATGAATGTTTTTCTCGCTCAATTCCTTATCCGTCGTGTCGAGCCCTTTTTACTTATAACTACTATGGGTAGAGGTTGTTCGTCGGATGATTTTACTTGTACCCAATGTCAAGTGGCGAGTCGTTCTCGGTGAGCAGTATGGCTATATATGAGGCGAGCTACGTTAAAATTCAATGTTGTCAAAAATCTTGCGAGGTGAGATGTTGGAAACATGAAAATATCAGTCCGGTTGGGGCTTTGCTGAGAGCGCCATGGTTCAGCTCTTGCATTCCAAAATCGGGAACATTGGACATAGCGAGCTCGCCCCGAGCTTGCCGCCGATGATTTTGCTTCTACCCAATGCCGGCAAGTCACCGGTGAGCCGTATGGCTATATTTGCAGCGAGCTACGTTAAAATTCAACATTGTGAATACAACGTTGTGCAAAATCTTGCGAGGTGAGATGTTGGAAATGTGAAAATATCGGTTCGGTTGGGGCTTTGCTGAGCGCGCCATGGCTCAGCTCTTGCATTCCAAAATTGCGAACATTGGACATACCGAAGCTCGCCGCAGAGTCATTGCCGAGCTACTCTCGCAAGCTAAAAAAATGAATTTTTTTTCGTTCGATTCCTTATCCATCGTGTGAGAGCCCTTTTTACTTATAACTACTATGGGTAGAAGTTGTTTGTCGAACAATTTTGCTTGTACCCATTGTTGGTGAGTCGATTAGTGAGCCGTATGGCTATCTTTGCATGCGAGCAATCGCCGTGGAAGAGCTACGTTAAAATTCAACATTGTGAATATAACTCGTGGAAAATATTACGAGGTGAGATGTCGAAACGTGAAAATATCGCTTCAGTTGGGGCTTTGTTGAGCGCACCATGGATCAAGTCTTGCATTCCAAAATTGCCAACAAGGGACATAGCGACCTTCGCCGCAGAGCTCGTCGTCGAGTTTCCTTGAGCTAAAAAAGAAATGAATGTTTTTCTCGTTCGATTCCTTATTCGTCATGTGAGATCCCTTTTTACCTATAACTACTATGGGTAGAGGTTGTTCGTCAGATGATTTTCCTTGTACCCAATGTTGGCGAGTAGTCTGTCTTGGGCCATATGGCTATATTTGCGGTGTGCATTCACCATGGCGAGCTACATTAAAATTCAACGTTTTGAATATAACGTTGTGCAAAATCTTGCGAGGTGAGATGTTAGAAACGTGAAAATATCGGTTTGGTTAGGGCTTTGCTAAGCGCTCCATGGCTCGGGATATTGCATTCCAAAATCACCTACATTGGACATAGCGAGCTCATCACAGAGCTCGCCATTGAGCTGCCCTGCGAGCTAAAAAAATGAATGTTTTTCTCGTTTGATTCCTTATCCGTCATTTGAGAGCCCTTTTTACTTATAACTACTATGGGTAGAGGTTGTTCGTCGGATGATTTTTCTTGTACCCAATGTTGGCGAGTCGGTCAGTGAGTCGTATGGCTATATTTTGACGTGAGAAATATGCACTTGAGCTGAGCTACATTAAGATTCAACGCTTTTGAATCTAACATTGCGCAAAATCTTGCGAGGTGAGATGTTGGAAACGTGAAAATATCGGTTCGGTTGGGGCTTTGCTGAGCGTGTCATGGCTCAACTCTTGCATTCCAAAATCACGATCATTGGACATAGCGAGCTCACCGCAGCACACCGCCGAGATGACCTACGAGCTAAAAAAATGAATGTTTTTCTCGTGCGATTACTTATCCATCGTGTGAGAGCCCTTTTTACCTATAACTAATCTAGGTAGAGGTTTTTTGTTGCATGATTTTGCTTGTACACAATGTCGAATCGGTCATGAGCCGTATGGCTATGTTTGCGGCGAGCTACTCTATGTTGGTGATATAAGTTTGTGCAAAATATTGCGCGGTGAGATGTTGGAAACGTGAAAATATCATTTCAGTTGGGGCTATGCTGACCGCGCCATGGCTCACCTCTTCCTTTCAAAATTCACCAACATTGGACACAAATGAGTTGGTCTCGTGAGCCGTATGGCTATCTATGCGGGAGCAATCGTCATGAGATCTAAATTAGAATTCAAAATTTTGAATATAACGTTGTGCAAAAATCTTGTGACATGAGAGGCTGAAACATTAAAATACCGGTTTGGTTTTAGCATTAGTGAGCGCGCCATTGCTCAACACTTGCATTCAAAAATTTCCCACATTGGGACATACCGAGCGCGTGGTCGGGCTAGTTTACTTAACTAAAAAGATGAATGTTTTTCTCATTCGATCCTTATCCTGTCGCTTGATGCACCTATTTACTTATAACTACTATGGGTAGATGTTGCTCGTATGATGTTTTTAGCTTGTACCTTATGTTGGCGAGTCTGATAGTGAGGTGAATGGGAATATTTACATCGAGCAATGTCCTTTGCAAGGTACATTAAAACTAAACGTTTTGAATATAATCTTGTGTAAAAATCATGCGACGACACAAGAATATTATTTTTGATTGAGGGTTTTTTAGCACGCCATGGCTCAACCTATGTAATCTGCAATCGTGAACATTTGACAAAACGAGATCATTGCTGAGCGTGCCGGCGAGCTAATCTAGTTGCTACAAAAAAATGAATGTTTTTGTCATCAATATCCTTATCCGTCTCGCGACAGTCCTTTTACTTATAACTACTATGGATAGAGGTTGGTCATTCGATGTTTTTGCCACTACACTATGTTGTGGACTCTCGGAAAAGCTTGCTCACTCACATTTGTTCTTAGCATCTCGCCAAGAGTGGATTGAGTTAAATTGACGTGGTCTTTCGGGTCGGGCCTGAGCTTTGGCCTTGGGCCATTGTTAGGTAATGTCAAATTTCCATCTAACCAACATCCACCTAAGTAATGCATGACATGTATTACGTAAATATCCCACCATTCTTGGAGTTTTCTTCTAACACGTGGGTTTTGTCTCTCATTAGCACACCTAATTTATTGGGTGTTGTCAGTTGTGCTTGTTTTGATTCCTTGATGGTATATACAGTTCAATGATAATTCGGGCAGACCTCTATTCGCCAAGTTATCAACGGTTGGGTTTTCCTCCTCTAATAGAGTGACAACCGATTCATAGGTGAATGGGAGAATTTTGTCCCATCCTCGTATCGGTGTCATTCACAAGATTATGCGGGCTATGAGTGCATGTTATAAAAATTTTTCCATTGGTATTCTCCTTGCTCTCCTTGTTTGTTGCATTGAATTCTCCTTTGAGCTCATGTGATTGCAATGGGAACGTGATGTTTATTTTTGTATGGATCTCTTTATTGTGCTCGCTTTGTTCTCGTTGGCTCTCGATTGGAAGCATCATGTTGTTCATGAATGTAACCATTCGTGGATGGCCCAAATGATTGTAGAGCAGTGAGAGCGGAATGTTTCGATTCTCGATCGATCCGCTTTGCCTAGGGTCATCCGTGTTGGTTATGGAAGTGATTTTCGTGGATGTTTCTAGAGAGTAGGCACGACAGGCCACCGCAAAATCGCACGTTTCATTGTGATCCCGCTATGAGTGCATGTTATAAAAAATTTTCCATTGGTATTCTCCTTGCTCTCCTTGTTCGCTGCGCTTGAATTCTCCTTTGAGCTCATGTGATTGCAATGGGAACGCGACGCTTATTTTCGTAAGGATCTCTTTATTGTGCTCGCTTTGTTCTCGTTGGCTCTCGATTGAAGCATCATGTTGTTCATGAATGTAACCATTCGTGGATGGCCCAAATGATTGTAGTAAGTAGAGCAGAATGTTTCAGATTCTGATCAGATCCGCTTTGCCTAGGGTCGTCCGTGTTGGTTATGGAAGTGATTTGCAGGACGTTTCTAGAGAGTAGGGCCAGCTGGCGCGCCGCTAATTTGGACGTTTCATTGTGATCCCACTATGAGTGCATGTTATAAATTTTTTCCATTGGTATTCTCCTTGCTCTCATTGTTCGTTGCGTTGAATTCTCCTTTGAGCTCATGTGATTGCAATGGGAACGCGACGTTTATTTTCGTATGGATCTCTTTATTGTGCTCGCTTTATTCTCGTTGGCTCTCGATTGGAAGCATCATGTTGTTCATGAATGTAATCATTCGTGGATGGCCCAAATGATTGTAGAAAGCGAGAGCGGAATGTTTTAGATTATGATCGATCCGCTTTACCTAGGGTTGTCCGTGTTGGTTATGGAAGTGATTTGCATGACGTTTCTAGAGAGTAGGGGCGGCGACGCTTCTCGGTAATTTGCACGTTTCCTTGTGATCCCGCTTCTCTTCTTAAAGCATCTTATGCTTTACGGATGTAACCTTCAAAGGATGGACCCATATGCATGTAGGCCGCAGAGTGGAACATTTCAAATTCGGATTAGATCCACTTGGCCTAGGGTCCTCCATCGGTGTTATGGAAGTGATTTGTAAGACATTGCTAGAGCCCCCTGTATATAGCTCGATTCGTTGTGTTCTCTCTTCAAAGTGTGTTTCACTTTATGGATGTAACCTTTGGTGGTTGACCCATATCTGAGTGGGTGCCGACGAGTGAGTTTTTAGGCCACAGAGTGGAACGTTTGCATTCCGATCGTATCCACTTGGCCTAGGGTCCTCCATCGAGGTTATGGTGAAGTGCTTTGCAAGACATTGATAGAGGGAGGCACTCGGAATCCCCTCGTATATAGCTTGAATCGTTGTCTTCTCTCCTCGAAGCTTGTCACGCTTACGTAAGTAAACTTTGTTTGTAGAACCATTTTCCGAGTGGGCGCCGATGAGTGAGTTTTTAGGCCACAGAGTGGAACATTTTAGATTCTGATCGTATCCACTTGGCCTAGGGTCCTCCATCAGGGTTATGGAAGTGATTTGCAAGACATTGCTAGAGGGGAGGCACTGCGGAATCCCCCTATACATAGCTCGAATCGTTGTGTTCTCTCCTCAAAGCCTATCATGCTTTACTAAGTAACCTTTGGTGGTTGACCCATTTTCCGAGTGGGTGCCGACGAGTGAGTTTAGGCCACAGAGTGTAACATTTCAGATTCTCGATCGTATCCACTTGGCCTAAGGTCCTCCATCGGGTTACGAAAGTGAATTGTAAGACATAGCTAGAGGGGAGGCGTTGCGCAAGCCCACCGTGTATAGCTCCAGCTTGTTGTGTTCTCTCTTCAAAGCCCCTCACACTTTACGTATAACCTTTGGTGGTTGACCCATATCTCGTGTGGGTGCCGACAAGTGACTTTTTAGGCCTCGTGAGTGGAACGTTTCAGATTCTCGATCGTATCCATTTCCCCCGGGGTCCTCCATCGGGGTTATGGAAGTGATTTGCAAGACATTGCTAGAGGGGAGGCGCTGCGGAATCCCCCTGTATATAACACTGGTTCATTGTGTTCAACCTTCAAATCCTGTCACGCTTTATGGATGTAACCTCTGGTGGTTGACCCACATCCGAGTGGGCACCGACGAGTGAGTTTTTAGGCCGCAGAGTGGAACATTTCAGATTCTGATCATATCCACTTGGCCTAGGGTCCTCCATCAGGGTTACGGAAGTGATTTACAATACATTGCTAGAGGGGAGGCGTTGCGCAAACCCCCTGCATATATCTCCGGATCGTTGTGTTCTCTCTTCGAAGCCTGTCACGCTTTACTGAAGTAGCCTCCGGTGGTTGATCCACATCCGAGTGGGCGCCAACGAGTGAGTTTTTAGGCCGCAGAGTGGAACGTTTTAGATTCTCGATCATATCCACTTGGCCCGGGGTCCTCCATCTAAGGGGTTATGGAAGTGATTTGCAAGACATTACTAGAGGGAGGAGGCGCGCTCATTTTACTTGTGTTCTTTATTATGTTCCCTTCTACTTTTGTGTTACCTCTCTCGTCGAAGGTTTTTACGTTACGCGGAAATATCCTTTGAGTTCCATATGTGCCTTTTTAGGCAATGATGTGGAATGTTTTAGATTCTCGATCCGATCTCACGTTGCCTAGGTCCTCCGATGGTCTTATTTTACGTGTTTTGTAAATGCCTCGAGGAGAAGGGTAGTAATCAAATCAGGTTGAGGTTAGCTAGTCCAGATAGTCTCGCGCCTTTGAACATGCGTAGGGGCTATCCCGGGTAAGGACGTCCCCGAGCGCTTATAATTGAGGTGGCTGCGTGTGCGGTGCATTCTGTGTGGCCTATGTTTATCATGAGCCATTTTTCTTCGAGGGTTAGGGTAAAGGGCTTTGTGACGGGACACGCTTCCTAGTTTTACAAGGTTCTTGATGCCCCGTCGTGTTTTTTTCTCGCAACATTTGATGCGCCAACAGTTCATTGGAAAATATCTAATGCTCGGTGTTGAAAATGTTGAAAGCATGTGGAGATCTTCAATGGTTGCCTACCTTCAGCGCCGACATCCGAGCTCGAGGTATGGGTTGATTCGATGTTTTCTCGCAAGAGAGGAGGAATTTGATATTTTTCTTTCACATTTGTGTGGGTCTTGTCGCGCCTTTTGAAGGCCTTTGACATCCCGTGTATGGAAGGGAGCTACCTGGTCGATCCTGCCAGTCATATGCTTGTGTCAAATATTAAGCCATGCGTCTCTAAGTATGAACTATTTCAGATCGTGAAACTATGGATGGCTCATTAAATCAGCTTATAGTTTCTTTGATGGAACCTTTACTACTTGGATAACCGTAGTAATTATAGAGCTAATACGTGCACAAAATCCCGACTCTTGGAAGGGACACATTTATTAGATAAAAGGCCGTCCCGAGCTTGCCCGCTACTTCGGTGATTCATGATAACTCGACGATCGCACGGCCTTTGTGCTAGCGACGCTTCATTCAAATTTCTGCCCTATCAACTTTTGATGGTAGGATAGAGGCCTACCATGGTGGTGATGGGTAACAGAGAATTAGGGTTCGATTCCAGAGAGGGAGCCTCAGAAATGACTACCACATCCATGGAAGGCAAAGAGTGCACAATTTACACAATCCCGACAAGGTAGTGACAATAAATAACAATACTGGGCTCATCGACTCGAGAATTGAATGAGTACAATCTAAATCCCTTAACGAGGATCCATTGGAGGGCAAGTCTGGTGCCAAAGACTCATGTAATTCCAGCTCTAATAGCATATATTTAAGTTGTTGTAGTTAAAAAGCTCGTAGTTAGATCCTGGGTCGCACCGTTGGTCTACCTACTCGTGATGCACTAGCCCTCACGTCCCTTCTGCACGCGGCGTGCTCCTAGCCTTAATTGTCTGGTTCAAGGGTTCCGTGTTACTTTGAGAAAATTACAAGCTAAAAGCAAGCCTACGCTCCGAATACATTAGCATGGAATAACGTGATAGAGTCTCTGGTCCTGCTCTCGCTGGCCTTCGGACCGGAGTAATGATTAATAGGGACTATCGGGGGCATTCGTATTTCATCGCCGAGGTGAAATTCTTGGATTTACTAAGATGAACCACCGTGAAAGCATTTTCCAAGTATGTTTTAATTAATCAAGAACGAAAGTTGGAGGCTCGAAGATGATCGGATACCGTCCCTAGTCTCAACCATAAATGATGCCAACTAGGGATTAGCATATGTTGCTCTAAGGACTCCGCCAAAGACCTTCCGAGAAACTAGAGTGTTTGGGTTCCGTGGGGAGTATGGTCGCAAGGCTGAAACTTAAAGGAATTGACTTAAGGGCACCATTGGGAGTGGATCCCGTGGGCTTAATTTGACTCAACACGGAAACTTACCAGTCCAAACCTAGTAAGGATTGATGATTGAGAGCTCTTTCTTGATTCTATGGGTGGTGGTGCATTGCCATTCTTAGTTGGTGGAGCGATTTATCCGGTTAATTTCGTTAACGAACGAGACCTCACTGCTAACTAGCTACGCGGAGGTTTCCCTTCGTGGCCAACTTCTTAGAGGGACTATGGCCATTTAGGCCATGGAAGTTTGAGGCAATAACAAGTCTATGATGCCCTTAGATGTTCTAGGCCACACGCGCGCTTACACCGATGCAACCAACGAGTTTTTCTCCCTGTCCGAAGGTTCGGAAATCGTGCCAAATTGCATCGTGATGGGGATAGACCATTGCAATTATTGATATTCAACGAGGAATTCCTAGTAAGCGCGAGTCATCACTCACATTGACTACATCCTGCCGCTCTTTTATACACACCACCCGTCACTCCTACCGATTGAATGATCCGTGAACTGCGGTAGGATCATTGTCGCTTTAAAAACTAAACCGTGTAGGGGAGTGGGTGTGTTCAAGCACATCCGACGCTGCCTCCTCCCCGTCCCCCACTCTTGCGGGAGTTTGGACTAGAGTTCTGGATGCTTTTCCCTTTGCAATGCCTCGGGGGTCCCCTCCACTAGCTTTCTCTTGGGTGGGCGTTCCGGTCTTCGCAAGTTGTTCTCCTACGATTCGGGTTATTAAAAGGGCGAGTGCCAGTGTCATCTACAATGTGGCTATGTGAGGGGCTTGTTTTCAGCTACATTGGGTGCACTAGCGACTCGCTTTGTCCGGCGCTCATGCTCCTTTGTGGTCAAGGGTCCCAAGAATTTCCACCGCTAGGCGGTTCCTCGCAACACCCGTGGGTCGCTTTGCATGCACTATCAACATTTGCTGGTCTACAAAGCAGCCTACAACCCCCGAAGTGTCACCGGCAAAGTTATATCATACGATTATTTCATGCCTTTCGACGGGTGCACTCCGCATACGCCACCAAAGTGGGACGACCGGCCCACCGGTTTCGTTCTCATATGTTCGGGCCTCCGCCTTTCGACACTCCGGCCTGGGACACCCTTTCTCCGCTTTCTCCCACGGGACATCACCTCCGGTTGTAGGGGCGTCGAGTGGAGGTGCGTGTTATAACACTCAACGATCGGTGTGGATTGTACCAAGGATCTAATAAATAGTTATGCGGGCATGAGCCATACACGCGCGTCGAATAACGACGCCAATTAAACACGACTCTCGGAATGGATATCTCGGCTCTCGCCATGATGAAGAATCTAGTGAAATGCGATACTTAGTGTGAATTAAAAATCCCGTGAATCATCGAGTCTTTAAACGTAAGTTGCACCCGCGGCCTCGCCAAGGGCACGCCTCGCTTGGGCGTCGCACTCTAAAATCGACTTCCCCGCTCCTGGTGAGAGGATCAAAGATGGTTGTCCATACCCGATGTCACGATGAGCGGTGGCCAATGTTGGTCGTCATTGGATTGTGGCATGAGGTCACGGATTTTTGAAGAACTTTACTCGTTAGTCGCGACTCTTCCGCAGGAGGGTGCGTCCCACCATTCACGGTCCCAGTGTCAGCGTAAGTACCCGCTGAATTTAAGCATATCACTAAGTGGAGAAAATAAACTTACCAGATTCCCCTAGTAACGGCGAGCTTAACCGGGAAGAGCCCAAAGATGAAAATCACCAATCTACGTGCCAAATCAGAGTCCTGTAGAAGCGTCCTCGGTGACGGATCGGGCCCAAGTCCCCTGGAAGGGGGTACCGAAGAGGGTGAGAGCCTGCCGGGCTCGGACCCTAGTGCACCACGAGGCACTGTTGGTAAGTCGGGTTGCTTTGAACGTAGCCCTAATCGGGTGGTAAATTCCGTCCCAAGGCTAAATACAGTGAGAGACCAATAATAACAAGTACCGCGAGGGAAAGATGAAAAGGACTTTGGAAAGAGAGTTAAAGAGTGCTTGAAATTGTCGGGAGGGAAGAATATGGAGGTTGGCGATGCTCCCCGATCGGATGCGGAACGGTGTGAGCCGGTCCGCCACTCACTCGGGGAGTGTGTCGGCGTGGGTCATCGTGGCGGCACAAGAATGGTTTTTGGGCCGTTGAGTGTACCTGTCGCCGGTCTTGGAATTAAGTGTGCACCTTTGGCGGGCCCTCAGGCACCTACATGCTCGTGGTGTTGGATTACGGGCTTTCCATCTGACCCGTCTTGATACACGGACCAAGGAGTCTAACATGTGTGCGAGTTGGTAGGTTTGGAAACCCACGAGGTGCAAGGAAGCCGACCGGGTGAGAGCCCCTTTGGGGTGCACCGACCGACCTTGATCTTCTCGTGAAGGATTCAAGTGCGAGCACACCTGTTGGGTCCCAAAAGATGGTGAACTATGCGTGAGCAGGCAAAGCCGCAGGAAACTCGGTGGAGGCCCGCAGCGATACCGACGTGTAAATCGTTTGTCTAACTTGGGTATAGGGGTGAAAGACTAATCAAACCGTCTAGTAGTTGGGTTCCTCTCAAGTTTCCCTCGTAATAGCTGGAGTTCACGTGTGAGTTTTATCGAGTAAAGCAAATGATTAGAGGCATCGAGGGCGTAACGCCCCGACCTATTCTCAAACATTAAATAGGTAAGGTGGTGAGGTCAGCCCAGCTGAGCCGCCCCAAAAAATCGTGAGCTCCAAGTGGGCCACTTTTGGTAAGAACAAGTGATGCGAGATGAACCGAAAGTCGAGTAACGGTGCCAAATTACGCGCTAACCCGATCCCACAAAGGGTGTTGGTTGATTAAGACAACAAGCCGGTGGTCATGGAAGTCAAAATCTACTAAGCAATGTGTAAAACTCACCTACCGAATCAACTAGCTACAAAATGGAAGGTGCAAGCGCGTAACCTATACTCGGTCGTCGGCCAAAGCAGTGCTAGGCTCGATGAGTAGGAGGACACAGGGGTTGTTGCGAAACCTCGCGCGCGAGCCTCGGTGGACTCGCCTCAGCAGATCTTGCTTTGTGGTAGCAAATATTCAAATGAGAACTTTGAAGACTAAAGTGGGGAAAGGTTGCATGTGAACAAAGACTTGACATAGGTTAGTCAATCCTAAGAGATGGGGAAGTCCTGTATCAAGGCCGCACTTTACGCGATCATCGAAATGGAATCGGGTTAATATTCCCGAATCGAGACGTGGTGGGATGGCAACATTAGGAAATCTAGAGACGCTCGGAAGGGGCCTAGGAAGAGTTATATTTTCTTTTAACAGCCTTCCCACCCTAAAATCGGTTCAACCGAGATAGGGTCTAGTGGTTTTTAAGAGCACCGCATGTCTTGCGGTCCGGTGCGACTTCGGTGGCCCTTGAAAATCTAGAGGACCGAGTACCACTCATGCCTCGGTCTTACTCTTAACCGCAGTGTCCGTAAGGTGAAGAACCTCTGTCAATAGAACAATGTAGGTAAGGGAAGTCGGCAAAATGGATGCGTAATTTCGGTAAAGGATTGGCTCTAAGGGCTGGGCCTAGGGTTCTGTGTCTTAAACTCGTAGGCTACTATCGGCCGCCGAGCCGCTTCGCAGCAAGGGTGGGCCGCCAAGTGCCTCTGTCAGTGATAGGCGCAGGATGCTCCCCTTGTGGGGCTTTCCTAGAGGTGAACATGCCAACTCGTAATCGGTACGGACAAGGTGAGTCTCGAATGTTTAATTAAAACAAAGCATTGTTATGGTCCTCATGGATATTGATGTAATGTGATTTCTACCCAAAGGCTCAATGTCAAAGTGAAGAAATTCAACCAAGCGCGGGTAAATGGTGGGAGTAACTATGACTCTCTTAAGGTAGCCAAATGCCTCGTCATCTAATTAGTGATGCACATGAATGGATTAACGAGATTCCCACTGTCCCTATCTACTATCTAGCGAAACCACAACCAAGGGAACAAAGCCATGGAATCACCGGGAAAGAAGACCTCGTTGAGCTTGACTTTAGTCCGACTTTGTGAAATTACTTGAGAGGTGTAGAATAAGTGGGAGCCGTTTTGGCACAAGTGTAATACCAAACACTTTTAACGTTATTTTACTTATTCCGTGAGGCGAGGACGGAAATGCCTCTATTTTTGCCTTAAGGTGCATCAGTGCATGCGCCGATCTCATGCGGAAGACATTGTCAGTGGGGAGTTTGGTCAAGCGTACATCCGTTAAAAGATAACGCAGTGTCCTAATATGAGCTCAACGTGAATGAAAAAATCTTGTGTGGAACAAAAGGGTAAAAGGTCATTTGATTTTGATTTTTAAGATTTAATACAAACCATGAAAGTGTGGCCTATCGATCCTTTAGACTTTCAGAATTTGAAGCTAGAGGTGTCAAAAAAGTTAGCACAAGGATAACTGGCTTGTGGCACCCAAGTGTTCATAGCGACGTTGCTTTTTGATCCTTCGATGTCGGCTCTTCCTATCATTGTGAAGTAGAATTCACCAAGTGTTGGATTGTTCACCCACCAATAGGGAATGTGAGCCGGGTTTAGACCATCATGAGACAAAGCTAGTTTTACCCGACCGATGATCCGCTTGGTTGAAAAGCCAGTGGTGCGAAGCTACCGTGTGTTGGAGTATGACTGAACACCTCTAAGTCAAAATCCACGCTAGATGCGGTGCATCTCTCTCTTCGATTGCATCGTGACCTGCAGTAGGGGTGCTCTTGCGCCCCCAGGGGCCCATGTCATTGCCAACCTCCAAACGGTGCAACAACCTATTCGAGGAAACCTTGTATAACAATTTAAAGTGGCCGGCGAGAAGAATCCTTTGCAGCATTTACTTAAATAAGCGATGGGGTATTGTAAGTGGCAGAGTGGCCTTGCTGCCACGATCCACCGAGATTCAGCCCTTTGTCGCCATGATTTGTACAACCCGAGACTCGGTTGAAGAGTGGGGTTTCCACAGAGCAGATGCGACCTTCTTCCTTTTTTTTTTTCATTTTTCCCAAGTATGTAAGGAGGAGGAGTGGGGTTTCTGGAGAAGAGATGCGATTCTTTTTTTTTTTTTTTGCCTAAGTATAGAAGAAGAAGAAGAAGTGGGGTTTCAGCGAAGAGATGTGATCTTCTGCTCTTCTCATTTTTTCCCAAGTATAGAAGAAGAAGAGGTGGGGTTTCAAATGAAGAGATGGAATCTCCTCCTCTTTTTTTTTTTTTTTTGCCCTAGTATAGAAGAAGAAGAGGTGGGGTTTCCTGAAGAGATGCGATCTCCTCCTCTCTCCTTTTTTGCCAAGTATAGAAGAAGAAGAGGTGGGGTTTCCGAAGAGATGCGATCTCCTTCTCTCTCTTTTTTTTTTTGCCCAATTATAGAAGAAGAAGAAGATGTGGGGTTTTCGCGAAGAGATGTAATCTCCTCCTCCTTTTTTGCCTAAGCATAAAAGAAGTGGGATTTCTGGAGAAGAGATGCGGTCTCCTCTTCTTCTTTTTTGCCTAAGCATAGAAGAAGTGGGGTTTCCAGAGAAGAGATGCGATCTCCTCTTCTTCTTTTTTGCATAAGCATAGAAGAAGTGGGGTTTCAAGAGAAGAGATGGGATCTCCTTTCTTTTTTTTTTTTCCTAAGCACGTAAGAAAGTGGGGTTTCCAGAGAAGAGATACGATCTCCTTTATTCCCTAAGTATAAAGTGGGTTTCCAGAGAAGAGATGTGTTTTTTTTTTCCCAAGTATAAAGTGGGGTTTCCAGAGACGAGATGTGTTTTTTTTTCAAATTATAAAGTGGGGTTTCCAAAGAGGAGAGGTGCTTTTCTTCCCGAGGTGTTTCTTTTTCCAATTACAAAGTGGGGTTTCCACAGAGGAGATGTGCTTCTTTTTTCCAAAGTATAAAAGCGGGGTTTCAGAGCAGAGGTAGTTTTCTTCCGGGTATAAAGTGTTGTTTACACAGAGCATAGGTGTTTTTCTTTCCAAGTATAAAGTGGGGTTTCCACGAGGAGATGTGTTTCTTTTTCCAAGTAAAAGTGAGGTTTCCACGGAAACTTTGTGTGTCCGTGTGTTTTTTTTTCAAATTATAGAGTGGGGTTTCCACCCGATGCTGAGCCGCAGTGGTGAATAGCGGAATGTGCCCCAAGATGCCCAAGCTAATGACGATTCGGTGATCCAAGTTTGCAATTTGATCCCCGAGAAGCTCGCCTCGTGAGCCCACAAAGTAGCGCACCCATGAACTCGCCCGACAACTCTCATGTGAGCTCGCCGAGTAGTGCGGCCGTGAGCACTCGGCCGGTAGTTCTCTGCAGAAGAAACACTGGGAGCTCGCCCCTGAAGCTCGCCCCTACACCTCACCTCGAGCTCACCTTTCCAACTCGCCTTGAGCTCACCTTATAAACTCACCTTGACCTCATCTAGTAGCTCGCCTATAAGCTCACCTCGAGTTCGTCGACCAACTCATCATGTAGCTCACCCAGGAGCTCTCGTGACGGCTCGGCATGAGCAGCTCGCCTTGCCAACTCATCCTGCAGCCTCACCTCAAAGCTTTCCTCGGAGCTCGCCTTAGAGCACTTACCGGGAGCTCACCTTTGTGCTTGATAAATAACTCACCAAGCAGCCTTACTCCGGGAGCTCACCGAGCAAATCGCCCAGGAGCTCATGGGCGCCTCTGCTTGGGAAATCTTCTGGGAGCATCTCGGGCTGGAAGATCTTCTCGAGCTCACCGAGTAACTCGACTTGAGATCACTTGTGAGCTCGTCCTAGCTCTTCTTGTAGTAGATCGCAAAGAGTCGCTCCTGTCTCGGGGAGCTCGCCAAGAACTCGCCAAGTAGCTCACCTCAGAGCTCACCAGTGAGCTCCTGGCAAGTTGCCTCGCCAAGGAGCTCGCCGAGCAGCGACTTCACTCACCCGAGAGCTCGCCGAGCAACTCACCCGAGCTCACCTCGCCAACTCACCTTGAGCTTGCTGAGGAGCTCACCTCAGAGTTCGTCGAGTACCTTACCTGGGAGCTCGCAAAGACAGCCTCGCCGGAGCTCACCGAGCAGCTCTCTCGGGAGCACACCCGTAGTTCACCCAAGAGCTCACCCGGAGGTCATCAAGCCAGCTCACCTCGAGCTTGCCTAATAGCTCACCTTGCCAACTCGCCCCTAGCTCGATGAGCAACTCGCCTTGCCAACTCGTGTGGCAGCTCACCTATAAGATTACCGAAAAGCTCACCCTATAGCAGCCTTACCGCGGAGCTTGCCTTGTGCTCACCAAACAGCTCGCCAAAAAAATCTTGCCTGGGATCTCACCGAGCAACTCACATGGGAGCTTGGGGTTCACTCTCACTGAGCTCACAGAGTAGCTCGGCCGAGAGCTCGCCGAGTAGCCGCCAAACAGCCTCTCATGGGAGCTCATCGAGCAGCTCACCCGAGCTCACCGAGCACTCACCTAGAACTCGGCATGGAGCTTCGCAAGAAGCTCGCCAAGGAGCTCACCGAGCATAAGCAACTTGAGCTTGCCCGGAAAGTCACCCGGAGCTTACCGATAGCTCGCCTTGCCAGCTCACCGAGCAGCTCGACTTGAGCTCGCCCAGGAGCTCGTCAAGTAGCTCACCTGAAAACTCACATGGGAGCTTGCCTTTCTAGCTCACCTTGTCAACTCACCTTGAGCTCGTCTCTGCAACATCTCATCTGGGAGCTCACCAAGTAGCTCGCTTGGGATCTCACCGAATGTGCCTCACCAAGTAGCTTGCCTCGAGCTCACCGATCGCCGACTCGAGCTCGCCCGGGAGCTCGTCGGGCAACTCACCTGGGAGCTCGCCACACCTCACCTTGCCAACTCCCCTTGATCTCGTTTGTTAGCTCGCATGTAAGCTCACCTAAGAGATTACCGACAATCTCACCTAAGAGTTCGTAGAGCCGCTCGACATGAGCAAACTTGTTGTCGGGAGCTCACCGAAAAGCTCGCTTGGGAGGTCACCAAGCGCCTCGCATTTGAGCTCACCCGGAGCTCACAGAGCATCTCTGCCGGGAGCTCTTGTGGGAGCTCACCAAGCAGCTCGAATTGAGCTCACACAGAGCTCATCGAGCTACTCGCATGGAAACTCGCCTG
Organism: Taxus wallichiana var. yunnanensis; assembly: GCA_018340775.1. Classification (NCBI taxonomy): domain Eukaryota; kingdom Viridiplantae; phylum Streptophyta; class Pinopsida; order Cupressales; family Taxaceae; genus Taxus; species Taxus wallichiana. The sequence goes on along the minus strand of CM031234.1, from coordinate 29,206,798 downwards.
AGCTCATTTTGCCAACTCACCTCGAGCTTGTTTGGTAGCTCTCCCGTAAGTTCACCTCGGAGTTTTTCGAGCAGCTCGCCTAGCAGCCTCGCCACGTAGCTCACAACGCAACTCACTTGAGAGCTCACCGAGCAACTCACCCGATGCTCGCCTTGCCAACTCATCCGGGCACCACCGTAAGATTATCGACAAGTTCACCCTATAGCAGAACATGTCACGGAGCTTTCCTTGGTGCTCACCGTATAGCTCGCCAAATAGCTTTCTTGGGATCTCACCGAGCAGCCTCACATGGGAGTTCACGATTCACCTCGACGGAGCTCACGAGCAGCACTGGCCGAGAGCTCGCGAGTAGCTCACCAAACAGCTCTCCCATGGGAGCTCACCGAGTAGCACCTAGGAACTCGGCATGGAGCTCGACAAACATCTCGCCAAGGAGCTCACCGAGTAGCTCGACTTGAGCTTGCCCAGAAACTCACCTGGGAGCTTGCCGACAGCTCACCGAGCAAATCGACTTGAGCTTGCCCAAGAGCTCATCAAGCACTCGCTCTCGAAAACTCACATGGGAGCTCGCCTATCACCGCCTTTCCACCACCTTGCCAACTCACCTTAAGCTCGCCCCGTAGCTCGCCGAGTAGGCTAACTTGAGCTCACGAGTAGCTCACCAAGTAACATCTCGCCAAGGAGCTCACCAAGTAGCTCGCTTGGGAGCTCGCGGAACAGCCTCACCAAGTAGCTTGCCTCCCGGGAGCTCACCGATTAGATCGACTTGAGCTCACCCGGAGCTCATCGCAACTCGCCCGGGAGCTCGCCCCGACAACTCACCTTACCAACTCGCCTTGAGCTCGCCTAGAAGCTCGCATGTAAGCTCACCTAAGAGATTACCGACAAGCTCACCTCGTGTTCGTCGAGCCGCTTGAGCTAGAGGGAGAACGTGCTTAAGGACTAAATCGGCCGAGTGGGTGTTGGCGCATGACCCGAGGAGACTTAATGTCATCCGATTGTGAACATGTGTAGCTTGCAGAGCTACCAAGTTTGGGGTGACTTGGTGCGAAGGGCGCATCGCAATGAGTAGGTGAGTCAAGAACATCGACATAGCGAGCTCGTCCGAGAGCTCACCGGCTGAGCTGCTCTGCGAGTTTAAAAATAATGAATGTTTTTTTCATTTAATTCCTTATCCGTCGTGGTGGTAGCCCTTTTTACTTATAAGTACTATGGGTAGATGTTGCTCTTTGATGATTTAGCTTGTACGCGCAATGTTGGCGAAGTCGGCCTCAGGAGCCGTATGGCTATCTTCGCGGCGAGCAATCTCCGTGTCGAGCTACATTTAAATTCAACGCTTTCAATATAACATTGTGAAAAATCTTGCGAGGTGAGAGGTTGGAAATGTGAAAATATCGGTTCGGTTGAGGCTTTGGTTGAGAAGCGCCCATGGCTCACTCTTGCATTCCAAAATCAGAACATCGACATAGGTAGCTCACAAAGAGCCATCGTCGAGTTGCCATGCGACCTAAAAAAATGAATGTTTTTCTTGTTTGATTCCTATCTGTCATGTGAGAGCCCTTTTTACTTATAACTACTATGGGTAGAGGTTGTTCCGATGATTTTGCTTAAACCCAATGTTGGCGAAGTCGGCCGCTGAGCCGTGACGGCCATTCTTTGCGACGAGCAATCACTACACGTGAGCAACGTTAAAATTCAACGTTGTGCAAAATCTTGTAAGGTGAGATGTGGAAACGTGAAAATATCGGTTTGGTTGAGGCTTTGCCGAGTGCACAATGGCTCACTCTTGCATTCCAAAATTGTGAACATTGAACATAACGAGCTCATCGCAGAGCTCACCGTCAAGCTGCTCTACGAGCTAAAAAAAATGAATGTTTTTTTCATTCGATTCCTTATCCATCGTGTGAGAGCCCTTTTTACTTATAACTACTATGGGTAGAGGTTGTTCGTCAGACAATTTTTTCTTTTACCCAAAGTTGGCGAGTCGATCAGTGAGCCGTATGGCTATCTTTGCGGCAAGCAATCGCCACATCGAGCTACATTAAAATTTAAAGTTTTGAATATAACATTGTGCAAAATCTTGTGAGGTGAGATGTTGGAAACGTGAAAATATCGGTTTGGTTGGGGCTTTGCTTGAGCGCGCCATAGCTCAACTCTCGCATTCAAAAATCAGAAACAATGGACATAGCGAGCTCATCGCAGAGCTCGCCGGCCGAGCTAAAAAAATGAAATTTTTTCTCGCTTGATTCCTTATCCATCAGTGTGAGAGCCCTTTTTACTTATAACTACTATGGGAAAAGGTTGTTCGTCGATGATGTTACTTCTACCCAATGTTGGCGAGTCGGTGAGTGAGCCGTATGGATATATTTGAGGCAAGCTACGTTAAAATTCAACATTGTGAATATAACATTGTGCAAAATCTTGCGAGGTGAGATGTGGGAAACGTGAAAATATCAGTTCGGGGCTTACGAGCACGACATGGCTCACCTCTTCCTTTCCAACATCATGAACATTGGACATAGTGAGCTCTTCTGCAGAGGTCATCGTAAAGCTCGCCGCCGAGTTTGCTCCGCAAGGTAAAAAAATGAATGTTTTTTCGCTCGATTCTTATCCGTCGCTCCGAGATCCCTTTTTACATATAACTACTATTGGTAGAGGTTGTTCGTAAGAAAATTTTACTTCTACCCAATGTTGGCGAAGTCTTTCACCGAGCCGTATGGCTATCTTTGCGGCGAGCTACATTAAAATTTAACGCTTTGAATATAACGTTGTGTAAAATCTTGCGAGGTGAGATGTTGGAAACATGGAAATATCGGTTTGTTGGGGGTTTGCTGAGCACGCCATGGCTCAGCTTTGCATTCCAAAATCAGAACATTGGACATAGCGAGCTCACGCCGCAGAGCTCGCCGCCGAGTTGCCCTCGAGGTACAAAAAAAATGTTTTTCTCATTCGATTCCTTATCCGTCATGTGAGATCACTTTTTACTTATAAATACTATGGGTAGAGGTTGTTCGTCGGATGATTTTGCTTGCACCCAATGCTCAAGAGTCTATCTGTGAGCCGTATGGCTATATTTGCGGCGAGCTACATTAAAATTCAACGTTGTGCAAAATATTACGAGGTGAGATGTTGGAAACGTGAATATATCGGTCCAGTTAGGGCTTTTATGAGCGCAACATGGCTCAGCTTTTGCATTCCAAAATCGGGAACATTGGACATAGCGAGCTAGTCGCAGAGCTCGTCGTTGAGTTACCCTCAGAGCTAAAAAAATCAATGTTTTTCTCGTTTGATTCCTTATCCGTCGTGGTGAGAGCCCTTTTTACTTCTAGCTACTATGGGTAGAGGTTGTTCATCGGATGATTTTGCTTGTACCCAATGTCAAGAAGTTTGGCCGGGTGAGCCGTATGGCTATATTTGTGGCGAGTCGATCAAAGAGCTATATGGCTATATTTGCACATGAGCTATGTTAAAATTCAACGTTGTGAATATAACTCTATGGAAAATCTTACAAGGTAAGATGTTGGAAATGTGAAAATATCATTTCGGTTGGGGCTTTCTTTGAGCGTGCCATGGCTCACTCTCGCATTCCAAAATCATGAACATGGACATAAGCAACCTCATCGCAGAGCTCGCCGTCGAGCTGCCTTGGGAGCTAATAAAGAAATGAATGTTTTTCTCGCTTGATTCCTTATCCGTCGTGTGAGAGCCCTTTTTACCTATAACTACTATGGATAGATGTTGTTCATCTGATGAGTTTCCTTGCACCCAATGTCATGGCGAGTTTGCAAGGGTGAGCCGTATGGCTATATTTGTGGCGTGCATTCACCGCGCGCGAGCTATGTTAAAATTCAACGCTTTGAATATAACGTTGTGCAAAATCTTGCGAGGTGAGACGTTGGAAATGTAAAAATATTAGTTCACTTGGGGCTTTGTTTTACGCTCCATGGCTCAGCTCTTCGTATTCCAAAATCGCCTACATCGGACATAGCGAGCTCGTCCCCAGAGCTCGCCGAAGCCGCCTCGCGAGCTAAAAAAATGAATGTTTTTCTCATTCAATTCCTTATCCGTCATGTGAGATCCCTTTTTACATTTAGCTACTATGGGTAGAGGTTGTTCGCTCGGATGATTTTGCTTGTACTCCAATGTCGAGAGTTTGGCCGCTGAGCCGTATGGCTATCTTTTCGTGTGAGAAATATGCGCCGCGAGCTACATTAAGATTCAACGCTTTGAATATAACGTTGTGAAAATATTACAAGGTGAGATGTTGGAAACGTTAAAATATCGGTTCATTTGGGGCTTTGCTTTGAGCGCCATGGCTCACTCTTGATTCCAAAATCGCGAGCATCGGACATAGCGAGCTTGCCGCAACGCCGCCGCCGAGCTGACTCCGAGAGCTAAAAATGAATTTATTCCTCGTGGCGATTCCTTATCCGTCGTGTGAGATCCTTTTTACCTATGCAGAATCACGGTGGTGAATTTTGCGAAACCTCGGAATTTCAGGTTGGCAACGGTGGCAGTGGCTACATTCCGGAGTAAAGCAAGAGTTGCGTTTTCGGAAGTGCTGGTTGGTTGAAAGCGGTGGTGAGTAGATCAGTCAAGTTGCAGTGAAATGAGGTATTCCTGGTGAAGAGTTTGCCAGAAGATCAGCATCAGAGTCACAGTGGTGGTTTGGTGTTGGTAGAAGTGCTGAACAAGGGCAGCATTTGCGGTGAAGTTGTAGGCCCCTAGATCAGTTGGAGAATATCATGTGTTGCGTGTGGAAGCGTGGTGTGACCAGTTTCAGCAGCAATGAAACCTTGTAGTGGTTCGTCAATCGGCATGGAGGTTGGCGGTTCTCCAGTTATGCAGTGAATGTTGTGCAAGAAGGGCTCAGAGCTTGGCAGGGCAGCTTGTACATCATGCAGAATTCCTAAGAGGTCAGGGAATTTGCAGAAGGCGCATCCCATCGTACATTGTGTTGATGTTTGGTGAAGTGTAGTTTCGGTGGGAAGGGAGCTACAAGGTGATAGAAGTGTTGAGCATTTGGCACTTTTGTCCCGAGCACGTGGGAGTTACCACAAAGCTGAGATGTCAAGAGACCGAGCTTGTGTTATGTCAAAGAAAGGACCGAAGTGTTCCGTGTGTATTTGCATGTGAGTAGTGCAATTACATTTTGTCCAAGTGTTGCGAACACTTGCATCCTTTGCGCAGGCTTGCGAAGTCTAGCATCGGCGCCGTGGGCGTCGCCACTTTAAGTGGGGGAGAATATAAGGGGGGTGCGTCTCCATGCTCACAGAGCGACCGCCTCCCCCAGGATGGGCAGACCCCATCCGCGCAGGGTAGTGCACGAGGCGCTATCCAGGAGCCAGAGGGACTCCCGGCCGAGGCAAACGGTTGGCCAGGCATGGGTTGGGGTTGACGACCTCGCATGCATGTGCTGACAGAAGATCTGGGCGAGTTGGGCGAGTTAAGCGCGCAGCAAAAATGGGTTACCTCCAGGGAAGTTCTCGGTGGCGCACCAATGCAACTCTTGAGGGCTATGGAGTGAGTAAGAGTTGTGCATGGGGAATATGAAAGGACCATGCTATGAGCCCAAGGATGTCTCAGAATCAAGGTTTAGCCGAGGCGGGTTGGTGAGCTAAGTTGGTTGCACTTAGGAACAGTGCAAGGTGTCTTGGAGCGAAGAACATACCCAATGTACGCGGAGCGAGTTGGGCAACTCATGTGGGCGATGCAGTGGCAGAGCGGGAGTTGGTTTGAAGCATGAAGACCTTGTACGATAGAGGCCTTGCGTTGAGAGTGCAGCGCACGCCTAAAGAGCCAGTGAGCATGGCAACAATACAGACCAACAGTGGGAACTCACAACCCCACCAAGTGGAGTGTGGAACACTTGGTGCACTGGACATTCAGAGGATGGGGTGTTCAAGAACCTTGAGATATACTCTACCCTCGGGGAGTATGTCCATGCAAGTGATGTGCATCGTGGATCAGCAAAGTGGGACTCCGAGTTAAGTGACAAAGGACTTGGGGAGACATTTAAGGTGGCAACGTCCTTAGAAGCGAGTTCATGGGAAACAACCAAGAGGCGTGATGGAGTGAGACCGGGATCCGAGGTCGAAACAAAGTGGAGAAGTAACTCAGACGCGAGCGAGCCAAGTGTGGCGAGCTCCTCAACCTTGCAGAGGTTAAAACAGCGCTAAAGAGTCGAGTGCTCACATAGATGTATCGGAGTGCGCCGTAAGCGCGGATGCGGAGTGGGTGCAGTAGCAGAGGCTGAGACTCAGTGAAGTGGACAGAGGATGGTTCACATGGTGATGCGCGACATGGTGGGCTGAGTCAAGGACATCATGGATACTGCTTGCAAAGGTGGTGAGTCGACAACGAAAGCGTAAGACTTGTGAAGTCAATGCGTCCTGGACGCAGACAGTGCCTCAAGAGTAGGCACGCCGATGTCGAGAGGAATTTCGAACCGGGTCGTAGGAAGGTCAAGATGGTGATAGAATACTCGGGAAAGGTTTACTAAACTCCTTAAGTATGTGCCGCAAAGCATACAAGTCCGACGAGAAGTTCATAATATTAAAGTTCATAATGGGATTGAATCCCATCATCGGTGGTGAAGTGGATGTCCACGGTCCAACCACTATGGAAGGAGTTGTTGAAAATGCAATAAGACAGGAACAAAAATTGAGAGCAATTTTTGTTCATAGGAAGAGATAAGGAAGAAGATTCCCAACTCTTCTTCATCTCTCGCACCCAAAAGTGGGCCTTGGAAAAGGTTTGGTGTGAAAACAAAATAGTTGTAGATAACAACAAGAAATCAGAATGAACAAACCTCAGAATAGTGTGCAATGCTTTCGCAAAAGTTAGTGGCAATGGACAAAAGTCCTATGGAAGCCAGAGTGATAACTTTAAAGTCAAAAACAAATTTGAGCCTAGGAAAGGGCCACTGGAGGATGCTTCAACCGTGGAAAGGACCATTACGTGATTCACTGTCCCTCTAAACAAGGATGATCGCGATCACCGCATAAGATACATGTCATGGTGGCTAATGCAAGCTTTAAAAGCAAGTTACGCCTATAGAAGTTCCTGGTAAGTTATTTGGTACACCAGTAGTCATAATTTTTGATACTGGAGCTACTAAATGCTTTATTTCTACTAAATTTGCAATGAAATTAAAAATGAAAGCTAAACAGATGGATAAGACATGGATAAAGGCATTATGGGAATAATGTTGTCCATACAAATCAAATGTGCCTTTGGGGCAATTCTTGACTTTCCCAATTTCTCCACCGAAGTTGACCTCGTATGTCACTCCTTTAGGATCATATGACATCATTATTGAGTTAATTGGTTGCAGAACATAAGGCAAAGGTCGATCCGTTATTAAAAACAAATTTGTTGTTTCATGACCGCAGCAAAGCGTGCAGTCATTCAAGGTGTAAGGCGTGAGGTCATAGCTTAGGAAACTAACAAATGCGATGCAACTAAAAAGGGCTAAAAACAGGTCACGCTTGTATGCGAATATGATAGAAAATGCTTGAGGAAGATAATGATTTCATGGAAAGATATCCATTATTAAGGGATTTCAAGATGTATTTCTCGAGGATTTACCAGTCTTCTACCCAAACGAGATTTGACTTTACAATAGAGACAAGCCAGAACTCGAACCCATATCTAAGGCACCTTATAGAATAACTACCCTTGAGTTGGTGGAGTCAAGGCTCAATTCACAGAACTTTTGGCTAAGGGGCGATAAGACCGAGCCTCACCATGGGGAGTGCCGTAATTTTTTGTAAAGAAAAGGATGGCACATTGAGACCGTGCATTGATTACGTAATGTTGAATAAGGAAACTATTAAGAATCGATACCCACTTCCTAGGATCGATGATCTATTCACCGTGATGCGTGCGGCAGATCGGTATATTCAAAAATAGATCTTCGATTTGGGTATCATCACTGAGAATAAAGGAAGAAGATATTCATCAAACAGCTTTTAGAACAAGGTACGGCATTATGAATTCACTGTTACCCTTTGGGTAAACTAATGCACTCGCCGCCTTCATTAATCTGATGAACAATATTTTTCAAGAATATCTAGACAAGTTTGTGCTTGTATTCTTGGACGACATTCTTATATACTCTAAAAATGTCTAAGAGCACCAAGAACTTTTAACGATAGTGCCGGAAGTTTTAAGAAAGAGGAAGTTATATGGTAAACCTGTCTAAATGTTCCTTTTATGATGCAGAGGTGCATTATTTGGGACATGTTATAAGTAAACGGAATAGTCAGAGACCCTTCAAAGATCACAATATAACTCGAGTGGCATGCGCCTAAGAACGCATGAAGTAAGAAGCTTCATGGGCTTGGCAGATATTATAGAAAGTTTGTTAAGGACTTTTCAAAAATTGCTGCCCCAATCACTTCACCGCAAAAGAAGAAAAAGAAATTTGTCAGACCGACAAATCTGAATCACTTTTAAAAATTTAAAGGAATATTTAACCACAAAGACCTATTTTAACTGTATTTGACCCAAATGGAAATTTTATGGTTGTAACGTAATGCGTCTGAGAAGGCCTTGAGGCATTCTCACATGCATGACCATGTCATAGCTTATGAAAGCGTAAGCTTAAGTTACATGAATGCACTATGCTCCACACAACCTAGAGCTCGCTGCATTGTACATGCACTTCAAATGTGGAGGAATTACCTTTAGGCAAACCTTTGAGTTAAAAACTGACCATCTCTAGGGTTGAAGTATATTTTTACTCAGCCCACTCGAATGCAAGACAAGGAAGATGGTTAGAATTTCTGTCTCGTATGATTTTGATATAAGATACATCAAAGGCAAGGAAAATAGAGTGGTAGATGCTTGAGTCAAAGGAAGCACATCTCTCGCTCTTATAACATTAAGAACTCGCTTAAGGATGAGGTGAAAGATGCCTTAGGATCTCGACTCTTATTTCCAAAGAAGTTAAAACAAGACTTGGCTGTAGATCCAAAGGATGTGAGGTATAAATGATTTTGTTTTGATAGCGAAGGAATTCCGAGGTTCGAGAACAGGTGTATATACCCTCGTAAATGATTTAAGAAGGAAATTGTTAACCGAATTTCATAATTCACCTTTTTGGACACCTCGGCATTATGAGAATGCTTGTTGATCTTAAGCAAGCAATACTTCCGGAAGGGAATGAAAAAGGATGTGGTGGAATTTGTAACAAACCGCTTGAATGTCGACATGTTAAGGAGGAACATATGCATCCCGCTAGATTATCAGATCCCCATTGCGCTCCACAAAGATAATTGGCAAGTGATAACGATGGATTTCGTTCAAGGATTGCCTATTTTCATGGAATAAGCATGATATCATCCTAGTTGTCGTCGATAAATTAACCAAAGTGGCACACTTCATTGCTGGAAATTTGAAAGATGATACACCAAATTGTTAGCAAGAATATTTGTACATGAAATTTTCAGATTGCATGGAATACCGAATTGATCATATCAAACAGAGTTCCGAGGATGACATCAAGGTTTTGGCAAACACTTAATGTGGCCTTGGGGACTAAATTAAATTTCAATTCTGCATATCATCCGGAGACGGATGGACAGACTGAGAGAGTCAATCAAGTTTTAGAGGATATGCTAAGAATGTATTGCATGGACTAGCAATATAAATGGGAGGAATACCTTCCGCTGGTTGAATTTACCTATAATAATACATACCATGCCTCTTTAAAAATGACACCTTTTGAAGCGTTGTATGGAAGAAAATGCAGAACCCCTGTTAGTTGGGACAGCGTAGAGGACAAAGAGGTAATTAGGCTAGAAATCCTCACTTAGTAAATGGAACAACAAATCAAAATGATTCGAATATCTAAAGGAGGCTGCCAATAGGCAAAAGAGTTATGTAGACTTAAAGCGGGTCAGATAGGGATTATAAAGCTCGGTGAGAAGGTATTTCTTCTAAGCCGAAAAAGAGCTCAATAACTTTTAAGCAAGGCTGCCAAGTTGTCGCCAATTACATGGGACATTTTGAAATTGTTGAAATAAATCAACCCCGTAGCTTATCGTCTAGCATTACCTCCTACTTTATCACAAATGCATGATGTTTTTCATATTTCTTTGCTTAATAAATACGTATGATTTATCACATGTGCCTGAATTGAATTCCTCAGAGGTCCAAGACCCGTGAATAATCGTGCTTAAGCCCATTTGAGTGCTAGAACTCGCCAGCTTCTACTTAAGAAATCGCGAAGTGAATCAACGTAAGGTCCAGCAAGGCACTAGTTTACCAAGAAAGTGCAACTTGGGAAAATCTCAAAGAAATGAGATTTGCTTTTCCATACTTGTTTGATCGAAATTGAAATTCAAAACTCGATAATTCTACCAAATTTAGACAATTATCGTCTATATTACGCTTATCTTAAAACACTGTTTTTAAAGAGTGAATCTATTTTTGGTATGAATTTATGAATGGAAGGACAATAACCGAATTTTGTCCTAAAACTCCTTTGAATTGATAATTTGATCATCGGACGATGATTCTTTAAGAAGGGAGGAATGTAAAGCCTTGATTTTTGTAAGCTATCATGGTAATTAATTTTCATGATGTTGTAATAGCGAGAAATGAAGATAAATATGTTAAGAAACATCTTTTGATCTTAGAGGAATGTGTTGCTAATCTTGACCCTTGTTTGTCAGTAATTTGTTACTTGGGGGAGAAGTTATTATTGCTTGTGTGATTGATAATGAGACAACATGACTTGACGATGCTTGATGAACTCTATTCGCTGATTGACATCACACTCAATCAATTCCATTGATCCAAGGTATGTTGTCGCCTTCTTGTGATCGATTTGTCGATTTACTTCTGAACTAGAATGAAGTCTGAAACCAGACTGAAGGTTGATATAAAGGTTGCAGCTGATTACAGGTATGAATATCTGGCACGTAGATGCCAATGAAAAAGGTTTGATTCTTGAACCAAACACACCTTTGTAATGCTAGACAGCATAAGACGATAATGGCCTGGATGCGGGGGCACAGGTATGTGGAACATACGACAAAACATCCTGCATTGTGTTGGAAATGACTGTCAGGCGGAAAGACTTGATTGGAAACTAATTAATTAAATATTAGGGGATTAAACCCTAACCTACCCCTAAGTTTTATCTTATACCCTAACTACTATCCTATATGGATTTTAAATTTCATAAGGGTGAAAATAGATGTAAATTCTATTAACCTATGAACTAGGCGAATGACCTAGATATGGACTATTAAAAATCCTAAACTATTCCTAACCTATGGAAGGGGACGTATGGACCCATGTGGATGGAAAGGATAAGGAGGGAAGGTTGGAAATTTATTAGGACAATGAATGACGTCCCATAGGTCATAGCGCTGCCAAATTCGGAAAAGCTAAACTATGATTACATGCAAAAATTTGAAATTGGAGACTCACCAACCTGAGTCGGCGGTGGCGTGAGGAATGAGGAAAGGGAATGCATTCAATGCATTCAATTACCTTGGTCTTAGCGACCAGCTCGCCTTGGAAGAAGGATAGAGGAAAGAAAATTTGTTTGTTGTTGTATGCATTGGGTTTTTAGTTGCTCTGCATTTTGTTCTTCCATGGTTCTGTCGAACCTACTGTATTTTGGTTATTATCTCTGTTCTTGGAGAAGCTAGGCTATTTTTGGAGCCTGTGGAAGTTAGGGGACTATTTGGAAAGCTTTACTACTGTCGTCGTGGAGAAGAATAGCTCCTGTGGGTGCGGTTTTCTTCGAGCCACAAGAAAAATTAACAGGCATGTTAAGCCCTTCTCCTTAAACCGCTTGCTTTTGCTTAATCGTCTCATTAAAACAACCCTACTCTTATGATGGGGGTTTGGTTATTTGATTTGGCTGTTATGCTGAGATGATTTTGAGATTGAGTCGTTTTTCTCTTTTCTTTGCGCTGGCTTTGAGCATTCTTTGCATAATGATTGAGTCGAATATACTGTCCTTGTTGTGTGGTTCATTTCGACAGTGTTGGGTATTCGTTTTATTACCATTATGGGTTTGTGCTAATAAATACATTAGCTAAGTGAATATCAATTCTGAGTTCTGAGCATTCTTGTGAAAATGAAAGGATGAGATAATTTTGTATGTCTGGTTGAACTGTCATTATAAGGATGAACACGACTTGGGTATTCTTGGATGTTTGAAGAAAATGATTGTTCTTCTTATTGAGATTATTAATGAATTATGTTTTCTCTTTGCTGTTTTGAACTCTGAAGGTAATGGAAAGTGGATTTTATTGTGCATTATGGATGCGGTTTGATCTTCTAGTTTGAGCTGTCATTATGAAAATGAACATGGCTTAGTATTTCGTGCAAATGAATGAAACGAATGAGGTTGGGCTTGTTGTATGAGTTTGTTTTGGTTGGATTTAGCACCCGCTTCTATTACCCTACATGGGTTTGAGTCATTGCATGTGATATAGATGCGAGTATTGTCTTCTGAGTTCAGTAAGAGGAAAAGATTGGGAAAACAAGTTCTGGATAATGTGGAGGAACTGTTGTGTGAATTAAATTCTCCTGATTGTTTTCATTGCATTGAATTCGATTTTTCATGGACAGGGAATTCCTTTCATCGTTTTTCCTTTGCTGGTCAAAACGTTTTAATATTTTTGGAAATAAAGACCGTGACTGGTTTTCCTTCCTTCTTTTGGAGAAAATATGATGTTATGAACTGATCTTGAATGGATTCTTGTCTAAAAAAGGGGGGTTTCTCACTCATTACAGTGAAATGATGATAATATGTTTATGTTAACTTTTTCCAATTCCAGCATTGACTAAGGTATGATGCTTTTACATTTCATTAGAATCCAGAATCGAAGCGGAATTCTTACTTTGAAAGTTCAAAATAAAATGACTCTTTTTACTATTATGATATGAATCATGATTTCGTAGCTAGCTGTACATTCTTATTGTTCAGGTCTAGCTGAAATGCTTGTTTTGACGCAGCATTGTTTATAGACTAGCTGTATACTCTTGCTTGTTTATATCTGGACAAGAAAGTCACTGAGTGAAATATAATAATCAGAATGAATCATACTATTGATTGTGTCTATTCTAAATAGTGGATATTTGGTTAGACAGTGAGAAGAGGTAATATGATCCTTCTTCCTTGTATTCGATTATTGATTTCATTTATTTCACTTTGAACTGTTATCATTGATTGGTATCACGTCTGGATTAAATTCTCAAGATATGAGGAAAGGAAAGAGAGTGTGGATGGATAATTTGAATTAATGTTTGTTTCTTCTCTCTTACAGTTGGAAATCTATAATTATTATGGATTAAATTTTTGTACTATTTTGGTTTAAGCATCTGCATTAATTGTTGTTTACTTTTCTTCGCATTTGATTGTTTGAATTCATGAGTTGTATGGAAGCAAAAGGAAAGTAGTTCGGTTGAATCTTCGATTATACTCTATCTTTTGAAATTATAACTATTGTAAGGAATGGAAATTATAGCATTTATGCTAGAACAATGTACAGCTTGTAAAATTGTGTTTGTACTTCTTACAGTGTTATGTCTGGAACTGTTTGAAGGAAATTACCTCGTTAATAATTATTCGGGAAAGATGGTAGTAATCCTTTATTCGATTGGGATGGTAATTAGATGATTGAGTTGTTATGTTGTTCATCCTTTTTGTACTTAATTCTTGAATGATGTTCATATTAACGCTTCATAAAAGCGGGCAGGTTCTTTTATTGAGACAGCTTAATTAAAATCACCTCATTTTAATGACAAGTGTTTAATATGCTCGATTCAGATAGGCCGACCCGTGCAAGTGATTTTGCAGATGGAACTTGAGTATAAACAAAGACATGGTTGTTTTCCTCGATACTTCTTTCGATTAATCAAGATGGATTGTATTGATAGCTATTACTCCTCTACGAGAAATGAGAAAGGAAGAAATTACATTCTTCTATCTTTATGAGTTTTAATGTTGTTTGATATAAACAAAGTCTAGTCATTTGACCTGTAATTGTATAGATTGTAAACTAATGGATGAATACAAGGAAAAGTGTGATATTTTTAATGACTGTATCAGTTTGATATTGTTGAATAAGTTTGAGAATATAACATTATTCCTTGATTTGGAATTATTCAAATGTTAATGGATGGATTTAAATGAAATAACATCTATTCTTTACTCGAATGCAACTTTTACGCTTGAAATGTGAAATGACAAGGGGAATGTGATCGTTTAATTAAAACAAAGCATCAAGCGATGGTCCTCGCGATGCTAACGCAATGTGATTTCTACCCAAAGTGCTCCTCGAATGATGATAATCGTCAAGCGGCTCGCCCACTAGCTCAAGGTGCAGTGGGAAAGGCGAGCCTGATCATAAGTTTCCGCAAGGCAGCTCGATGAGCTCCCATTTGGACGAGCTCCCCTTGTGGGCTTTCCCTCAGTGTGCGAATGTACCAACCTTAACTCGAAGTTCCTTGACAAGTGGGAATCAATGTTTAATTAAAACAAAGCATCAAGCGATGGTCCCCGTGGATGCTCGATGCAATGTGATTTTGCCAAAGTGCTCTTAATGAGGTATCCGCATCAGCGGCTCGCCCACGAGCTCAAGGCGAGCTTCCAGGTGAGTTTCAGTGGCCGCTCGATGAGCTCCTGGCAAGCTCATGTCGAGCTGATTGGGAGCTCCTGTGTGCTACTTGGTGAGTACGGCGAGCTCCCAAAGATCTCCCCAGCCGGGAGCGCCTCCCGAGCTCCCAAGCGAGCTACTCCCGCAAGCTGACTTGCCAAGCAGCTGTTCGGCGAGCTCCTCCACAAGCTGCTCTAGGTCAAGCAGCTCGACGAACTCCAAGGTGAGCTTTTCGATAATCTCTCGAGGTGGGCTCTAGCTCAAGGCGAGTTGGCAAGGCAAGGTGTCAATCGAGCCGCTTTCGACGATCTCCCGTGTGAGTTGAAGTCGAGCCGCTCACCCTAGTAACCGCATGGACAAGGGGAATCCACTGTTTAATTAAAACAAAGCATTTGCGATGGTCCTGCATGGGGATTCTAATGCAATGTGATTTCTACCCAAAGCTCTGAATGTGGTAGTCGCTGCGTGCTTGCCCATGAGCTCAAGGTGAGTGGGCAAGCAAGCTTCCAGGAGCCGCTCGATGAGCTCCAGGCACGCTCCCCTTATGGGGCTTTCCTAGGTGGCGAACAACTAACTCAAATTGGTACGACAAGGGAATCCGATCGTTTAATTAAAACAAAGCATTACGATGGTCCCTACGATGCTTATGACGCAATGTGATTTCTACCAAAGGCTCTAAATGAGGTATCCGCGCTGCCCAGCCCACGAGCTCAAGGAAAGTGGGCAAGGCGAGCTTCCAGTGAGTTTCTAGCGAGCCGCTCGATGAGCCTCAGCGGTGCTCAAGTTTCGAGCCGGCTGGGAGCCGCCGGTGAGTCGGGTACAAACAAGGAATCTGACCGCTTAATTAAAAACAAAGCATCATGCGATGGTCTCAGATGCTTGACGCAATGTGATTTCTTGCCTTGGCTCAATGTCAAAGTGAAGAAATTCAACCAAGCCCGGTAAGCTATACGAGTAAATATGACTCTCTTAAGGTAGCCAAATGCCCTCGTCATCTAATTAGTGACGCGTGATGAATGGATTAACGAGATTTCCACTATCCCTATCTACTATCTAAATAAACCACAAACCCAAGTGGAACGGGCTTATGCGAATCGGGAAATAAGACCTGTTGAGCTTCGACTCAAAACTGGTATGGATAAGGGGAATCCAACCGTTAATTAAAACAAAGCATTGCGATGGTCCTCGGATCGACACAATGTGATTTCTACCCAAAGGCTCAATGTGGTATCTGGCAAGCTAGCCTTCGCCCACGAGCTCAAGGCGAAGTGGTCAAGGCGAAAGCTTCCAGTGAGTTTCCCCAGCGAGTTTCTCGATGAGCTCCCTGGGTGAGCTCAAGTCGAGGCCGCTTGGGAGCTCCTGTGAGCCGCTCAGGAGTTGGTACATGCATAAGGAATCTAATCGTTTAATTAAAACAAAGCATTGCATGATGGTCCTGCCAGATGTCGACGCAATGTGATTTCTACCCAGGTGCTTCAATGTCAAGTGAAGAAATTCAACCAAGCGCCGGTAAACTATTGCGAGTAACTATGACTCTCTTAAGGTAGCCAAATGCCTCTCATCTAATTAGTGACGCGCATGAATGGATTAACGAGATTTCCACTATCCCTATCTACTATCTAAATAAACCACAAACCCAAGGAACGGGCTTTGGGGAATCGCTGAAATAAGACCCCGCTGAGTTTGACTCAAAACTCGGTATGGACAAGGGGAATCCAACTGTTTAATTAAAACAAAGCATTACGATGGTTCCCATGATGTCGACACAATGTGATTTCTACCTGGCTCGAATGTGGTATCCGCTGCGAGCACTCGCCCACAAGCTTCAAGCAAGTGGTCGGGCGAGCCTGTGAGTTTCCAAAGAGCTTCGATGAGCTCCCAAGGCGAGCTCAAGTCGAGCTGCTTGGGAGCTCCCAGTGAGCTGCTCTAAGTGAGTCAAGTACAGATAAGGAATCGATCATTTAATTAAAACAAAGCATTGTGATGGTCCTGAATGCCGACGCAATGTGATTTCGCCAACGGCTCAATGTCAAAGTGAAGAAATTCAACCAAGCGCGGTAAACCAAGGGAATTAACTATGACTCTCTTAAGGTAGCCAAATGCCTCCTCATCTAATTGAGTGATGCGCATGAATGGATTAACGAGATTTCCACTATCCCTATCTACTATCTAGCGAAACCACGTACCCAAAGGAACTTAGCTTCATGGAATAAACGGGGAAATAAGACCTCGTTGAGCTTGACTCTAGTCCGACTTTGTGAAATGACTTGAGAGGTGTAGAATAAGTGGGAGCCGCTTTCGTAACTTAAATACAACTAATTTTAACGTTATTTTAGTTATTTCGTAGAGGCGAGACGGGCAATGCCTGCTTTTTGGCCTTAAGGTGCGCCTAAGGTGCGCGATCCTAAAGTGGAAGACATCAGAAGGTGGGGAATTTGACCGGGGCGCACATCATTAAAAGATAACGCAGTGTCCTAAGATGAGTTCAACGAGAACAGAATCTTGCTGTGGAACAAAAGGGTAAAAGCTCATTTGATTTTGATTTTCGCATTTAATAAAAACAATGAAAGCATGGCCTATCGATCCTTTAGACTTTCGGAATTTGAAGGCTAAAGGTATCGTAAAAGCTAAGACAGGGATAACTAGCTTGCGTGGCACCCAAACGCTCATACGACGCGTTGCTTTTTGATCCTTCGATGTCGGCTCTTCCTATCATCATGAAGTAGAATTCACCAAGTGTTGGATTGTTCACACACCAATAGGGAACGTGAGTCGGGTTGTAGACAAGTAGTGAGACAAGCTAGTTTTACCTCCATCATGATCATACTGCGATAGTAATTCAATTTAAGTACGAGAGGAACCGTTGATTCACACATTTGGTCATCAAGCGCTGGGTTGAAGCCGTTGACGCTGAAGCTACCATGTGTTGATTATGACTGAACGCCTCTAAGTCGTGAATCCACGCTAGATGCGCGCATCTCTCTCCGATCGCATGGTGACCCATAGTAGGGGTGCGATGCTCTCTACGCCTGAAGGGGCTCGTGTCATCAAGCACTTCTAGCCGGCCGTGAACAACCTCTCCGGGAAACCTCAGATAACACCTTCAAGTGGTCGGTGAGAAGAATCCTTCTGCATACGACTTAAATAAGAGACGCAGGTATCAGTGGCGGTAGAGTGGCCTTGCTGCCACGATCCACTAAGATTCAGCCCTTCACGCCCGATTCGTAAACCCAAGACTCGGTTGAATGGTGGGGTTTCCCACAGTGACGCGACTTTAGTTTTCATACGAGTGTGTATGGAGTGGGGTTTCCACACTCATCTGATGTGACCTTCTCCTTTTTTATTTTTCCCAACTATAGAAGGAGGAGGAGTGGGGTTTCCGAAGGAGAAGAGTCATGATCTTCTTCTCCTTTTGCCCAAGTATATAAGGAGTGGGGTTTTTAGAAGAGATGCGATTCTTTTTTTTTTTTTCCTAAGTATACAAGAAGAAGAAGTGGCGTTTCCAGGCCCGAAGAGATGCGATCTTCTCCGCTCTCTTTTTTTGCCCAAGTATAGTAAGAAGAAGAGGTGGGGTTTCCGACAAAGAGATGTGATCTCCTCCTCGTTTTTTTTTTTTTTTTGCCCAAATATGTAAGAAGAAGAACAAAGTGGGGTTTTCGCGAAGAGATGCGATCTCCTCCTCTCTTTTTTTTTTTTTTTTGCCCAAGCATAAGAAGAAGAGGTGGGGTTTCCGCGAAGAGATGTGATCTCCTTCTCTCTTTTTTTTTTCCAAACTATGTAAGAAGAAGAAGTGGGGCTTTCGAAGTGAATAGATGCGATCTCCTCCTCCGTTTTTGCCTAAGATAGAATAAATGGGGTTTCCTTGAGAAGAGATGCGGTCTCCTCTTCTTCTTTTTGCCTAAGCATAGAAGAAGTGGGGTTTCCAGAGAGAGAGATGCGATCTCCTCTTTTCTTCTTTTCGCCTAAGCATAGAAGAAGTGGGGTTTCAGAGAAGAGATGCGATCTCCTTTCTTTTTTTTGCCTAAGCATGAAGAAAGTGGGGTTTCCAGAGAAGAGATGTGATCTCCTTTATTCCCAAGAATAAAGTGGGGTTTCTAGAGAAGAGATGTGTTTTTTTCCCCAAGTATAAAGTGGGGTTTCCAGAGAAGAGATGTGTTTTTTTTTCCCAAGTATAAAGTGGGGTTTCAAAAGTGAGATTTGTTTTTTTCTTTTTCAAACGATAAAGTGGGGAGCAATACGTAA